>CM021776.1:3480633-3762892 GCA_011076525.1 Nettapus auritus | reverse complement strand
GGGGGGGGGACGCGCGTGCACGGCGGCCCGCGCGCACGCGCTCACGGGGCGGTTTCCCGGGGAACGCGGGGCGCCGGCGGGCGCGCGCCTCCCGCCTCAGACGCCCGCCTCACGGGGACGAACGTCCCGCGGCGCCCGTCCCCGCCCGGCAGGGAACCAGCGGCACGGAGACGCCGTCCCCACAGCGGTCCAAATCCCGTCTCCTTCCAACAGAACTTTCTGTTCGGCGTCCCGCTGCCACGGGACGGGCCGAGGTCCTCGATCGCAAGGCAAAAAGCGAATCCGTCCTGCGGAGCACGTACCGCAGATAGCAGCGCACCAAGTGCCGTGGAGGCCGGGTGACAGAACAACCGCTCCGTGAGGAGAGGCTGATTTATTACAAGAAAAAATAGATCTATCAGAACCGGGTTTTTCGATAAAAATGAATAATTCAAGAAAGACGTTCGGGTCTTATTATCCTTGGCCGTTTCACTGACTCCTGACCCAGAAAGCTTCTCGATTTTGCTGTATCATGTCCTCAGCATTTCTAAGTGGGAATGGAAGGAAACTTCCACGACCTCCAAGAACTTGCAGCTCTGTGGAAAAGCAAGTTCTGGCAGGCACTAACTCCTCTCTACAGTCACGCACACACACACTGTAAATATATATATATATATATATTTCATCATCACTGCATTTGACAGATGAACAAGAATCCCTCCTATTTTTTTCTGAAGCAGATTCACCCTGCAGTAATTAAAGTATTGCAAGAAATAAAGTCTTAGCAGAGTTAATTAAACTTAGTAATTCATAAATGAAAACCGTTTTATCTCCTACAATACTGTAAAATGAATTTTAATTGATACACGCCTCTTCTGTAGAAACCACAGTTCTGCAAAAATGAGGACACAAATTATATCAATTTCTCTCACATAATAATATTTTACACGTTTTTATCAAAAATGCTTATGTTTCATGATGCTTCGCATGCCTTCCTCCCTCAAGGCCTGGAAAAGACAGGGTTTGCTAAGGAGTCAGCCCGTTCCAGGGCTCGCTGCTCCAGGGAACAGCACCTACCAGCTGCCTGCCCCCGTTCAAAGCGCTGAGCTCCTCCGCTGATCTACACCACAAACAACTTGGAAGAGTACTTGCTCTTCAAATCTTACAAAGGCTACTCCCAAAGCATTTTTAGTTTTTCAGGTCAAAAGAAACAGCTGAAAATGCACCATAAAGCCAGTAGATAAATACTGCTACCCACAGGTACAAAGAAACGAGTGTTTCAAAAAATAGTAAGGCCCAGGTGATTAATATCCTGTCATAACACAAGAAAGAAAGACAAGTTTTAAGTTTGGGGTTTCCTGTGAAAACATTTCGTGGAAGCGTCAAAACAACTTGCTTCCCAAATTAAGTTTCACATCATCAAAATAAGCATCATGTCTATGTAAGCTGGGCAAGCTAACCACAGCCACTCCTTGTCTTCTTTAGATGCCAGAGTACTGGAGAACAGGAAGCTCATTAGGAAAACAAGAACCATTCTTGCAGGGTTTTGGTTTGGTTTGGTTTGGTGGTTTGTTTTTTTTTTGTTGTTGTTGGTTTTTTTTTTTGGGGGGGGGGCAGGGGATGTCAGTGAGTTTACTTCTAAAAGCTTTATTCATAATCATTTGCACAGTATTTACTGAAGTTTTTGTAGGGAGAGAGCAATTTGCACTATACATTTTAGGAATGAAAATATTCCAGCACAAATACTGCCTGATCTATGTAGTTTGGGAAAACTCAGTTTAGGCAGAAACTAAAAATGTAGCTCAACAAATGAGGCACAAGAAAGAGCAGATTAAAAGGCTAAGCTGTGCCTTGTACTGTGTATACAACATACCCCTTATTTACAACACATACCATGAGAACTGATCACATCTGTCTGGATGATAAAAGAATCAAAACAACTGTACTTACACGCAGTTAAACCTTTGGATTGGATGTGCATTTCGCATAGTTTCCTAAAGCAAGCATTAGGCATGGATTCCAATAAACCTGGCTTTAACCAGCTTTTAGTGAAACTCAAATATTTTAAGGAAGGGCACACCTATGCTAACTGTTTTGATAGTAATGTTCCTGCAAGTCTATAACCAGAGACTATTTACACTGCAGTGCCTGCTTTCAACATCTAATACTTATCCAGGCGGTCTCAGTCTCTTCACTAGAGAAGTCTTTGACGTTCTGGGCTAGCCAGACACTGCAACAATTCCGCTTTTTTCTCGTCCTGACTCAACGCCCTCCTGCTTCAAGCTTTGTCTCTACTTGTAAACAGAGACAAATCCAAAGCAGACATAAGCAGTCCCCAGGCCAACTGCTAAATGGAAACTGGTTTCCAGAGAAGTAAGCCAATGCAGCCAGTCTGAGCGTAGGCTGTGAAGGAGGATATATACTGGAAAGGGAAGCTGAGACACTCTGACCTCAAAAGCAGTCACGGAATTTTCTGAGGATTCTGCTCAACCTCTTCCAAACAGCATCTTCCTTCTACTGATACAAAGGTGCTGGACAAGCAAGCAGCCAACCGACACTACCATACCCCATCTCAAATACCACGTGGATAATTGTTACAGCTTCCCCCACCCTCAAGTTCAATAACCCCACATTTCCTGCAAGGTTTGCATTAATTAATTCTTGTTTTCAGTAAGAGTCCTCACAACCTGAAGTAGAGATTAAATACCAAAACTATCTACATATTCAAGATCTCACGTGTATTCCAACAAGGAAAATTAAACACAGAAAAACAAGTTATTGATGCACTACGCAGACGGCACTGTGGTTTCAGAGGTAAGGCAGCCCAATGCAACTATTTTGCAAGGGATTTTTTGTTTATGTTTAAGCATCCGAAATCCGTCTTTGCTGAAGCACAATCCACAGCACGTAACCCAGCAGGTAGCAGGCAGGTTGTGATTTTTCATAGACAGGTAGGCTTGACTTTTAGGACAATTTTCTGGTGGCACACAGCTACGTATTTTTGCTATCCTGACTGTGTAGGCGGGGTGCTTCTGCTGTGTGCCAAACACACAGAGGTGATGTTTCAGAAGAGGGGGGCCAGGAGAGAATCTAACAATGCAGAGCTCACGCTGCCGTCTATACCACTCATCTGCACTTTGCAGGAAGCGTTGGCAGAACCAATGCACCCGATGGAGGCTGTACACCCTGTTGTTCCCCAGCTGCCATCCAGCTGGCGTTAGAGCTGCCACCAAGGCACTGTACTACGCAGAGCAGACAGGAAAGTAAGTTTTCATATCTTAGCATTCTTCTTCCTGGCGTATTGTTGGAGCACAGCCAGCAGTGCAACACTAACTTATCTTTGCTTCTTTAAAAAGATTTGTCTGACTTAAGAAGAAATTAAGGAACTAGAAAATCTGTGTAAGAGGAAATAAATCAAGATTCGCACTATGAACTCACACTTGCTAGATCAGGCCAGAATTTGGAAGTAAATAGCTATGAAGCAAGCAGGCTGGCTGGGCTCAGGAAGGGCTATTGACAACTGGTGCATTCACCCTGTTTTTTGGCCAGTGTGACCAGTAAATACTAATGACAAGCTCAGGAAGGCAGCTCCAGTTTTGCTACCATTATTAACGCATTTAACACCTCAGTAGTGAATGTTAGACTATTCAATTTTCCTTGCTAAAGCTAACTGTATTTTATTTCTAATACAGAAACATAATTAAACCTTAAATTAAGCACAACACTGAAATTTTGGTATATCCAGTAATTTACATAAATCACAGTTATTTAATGTGTTAATAGCTAAGATAAAGTTTATAAACCCCCAGAGTGCAACAAACTCAATTTGTAATTATGAGCACACAGCAATTTGTATAACATGTCATCTAAATCTACAGTAATTATGACCCTGCTTAAGGGTAATTCCCATCTTAATCACATTTAATACACCATTATTTCCAAGATCTAAAAGGCTGAAATGGGTATTTATCTTGCATTTTGTTTGAATAAAAGCAAAGTGCTACCAGGAAGAAAAAAAAGAGGAAGGAACCAGGGTTGTCTGCATACTACAGAGTATAAATACAACCACGGAGCCTCAGACAATAAAATGCACACGCAGGCCAAATTACCTCACTCCTCTCTCAGTGGGCTTTTGGGGGATCCTAATCCGATTCATCACTGGAAAGAAAAAAATGCTGACACATAAAGATCCCTCCCCTGACCCTGCGATGTATTCTTGGCTTTTCTTACCCTCCGTCCCTCCACAGTTACCTGGACACTTAAGGAAAACAAACTGTTCTTTAAAAAATGTGGGGATATATTGGTTCTGAGAATGTACAGTACAATGCTCTCCTACAACGTTCACCTATGGTGCATGATGAAAATTATCAATAAACATTAATTGATTCTCACACTGTATAAACATAGCGTACTGTGATAATTTTCCCTCATGACCTGGAATTGCACAGAAATTCTCAAATATGCCAAGTAATTCTCTAAGAGCTAACACTTCACTCTATTTATCCTAGTTCGGTATCCCGCAAATGGATTTCATCTTTTCTCATATAAGCCCCCTCATTTCCTATGGCTGTGTCCTGGTTCACTTATTATTTTTTTAGTGCAGATATACAAAAATTAGCATTAAAACAATAACTGCAACTTCATTTTTTTAACTGAACTTAAAAGGCCTTTAAATAAACACATCTGGGAAAAGGCTTTATGGTGTCGGTTGCTATGGAGCAGGCAAAACAATTAGTCTTTGTAGTCGCTTCGATCTTCTAAGAACAGACCCAAAGCCTATTTAAGGCGATGGAAATCTTCACTGACTTCAAGGGGCTGTAGACTGGAAACTGTACTTTTCTACTACACATCTCAAAAAAGCACACCACACCTTTAGAAAATATAAAATAGTATTATCCCATGGTGAACGGTGGGAATAGTGAAGCACAAAAAGCATAAAGCACCACAGAAGAGAATTAGAATAACTGCCACCTTTTAGTTCTGGGAGAACTAAAAATGAAATGGATCTACAAGTTCAGCTTCTTTATCCTGCTCCATAAAACACGATACTTAGCTTTGGAGAGGGAGAAAACAAAATGATCTGTTTTTCACCCCTCAAAAGAAACCCTGCTGGTGAAAGGCTGGGGTCTGCAGGGTCTAGCACTGGTTAGATTTGAATAAGAGTCATAATTTTGGAAGAAAAAAGGAATTTACACAGTGCTAAAATTGTTACAAAACACTAAGATACACTAATTCATCCTGTGGAGAAGCATGCAAACCAGAAAACCCAGTAAGCTACAGCAAGTTGTAAAACATACAAAATCTCAGAGATGAGAAAAGCAAAGCATAAAGAGGATTAAGATCACAGTCACACCATTAGTCCAAAGCCAGGATTCCTGACTCAAAATTCTCTGCTGTCAATAGTCTGACCTGATTTTGTCCCTGTGTGACAGAAGCTGATCCTACAAACCCTCCCTTGTGTGGAAAGCTACTGTAAATGATATTATTAGGTGCACTACAACACTGACTGATTACATCCACACGCACAACATCGGAAGAAATAATATTATAATATATAATATTTTATCTAAGTACAGTGTTCAGAAATTTCAAAGAACTATGGAAAACCGATCATGCTGCTTCTGAGAAGATCTTTTAATGTCACTCATTCCGCGTAGTGCCACTTACACATCCCTTAGTGCCACTCACAGCAAGACGTGCTTCTGGTGTTCCAAAAAATTCATCAGTTATTAGATAATTACATTTCGTTATAATGCTGTCAAGCTTTTAAACATTTATTTTGACAGATCTGTAGGCATGTGGAACGATAAATTTTTGTGTGGGAATTCCATGCAACCTCCCTTTCAAGAAAATAATTCACCCAGGGACCTGCAGCAGTCCTCCATGCTGCCATGGCTCCCCCCCCCCACCCCCGTGGAGCTGTACCTGAGGAGAAGCTGCACCCTGGTGAACCAACAGCGAGCGGAGGTCTTCAAGAGAACATGCTTTCTTCATACAGATCCACGGAGAGAAGGATAGCGGATGCCTGGAAATCCCCCAAGGAAAGTTCAGACTGACAAGGAGCCAGAAAGCCCCTCTGGAAGGAAATTCATCTGTAAGCTAAGAAGGCCACTCTATCATTGCCAAGAATTGTATATCAAAACACAGTAAAAGGGAGAGGAAAACCTTTGGTCTGCATTCTTAGGGGCAATAAAGGCAGGACTCTGTACTGCGAATAGAAGGTGACTGCAAGTGACGAGTCTGTCGATACCCTTACACGTCCAATAGGCCTTTGTCTCCGCACAATACGTGCGATAGGCTCCTTCCTTTTTCTCACTCGGAGTGCCAAGTCCTCCGGCGAGTCCAGAGCTCCCACAGCTGAGCAGAGACAGGAAGGTGAGCTCCGGCAACACCAAGTCACCGACCCAGGACTGTGCTGGCTCCGTGTGTGGTGCCACTGCGGGGTGAGGCTGGCAGGCAGTGGGTTTGTGCGGCTTGGGGATGGGGAACTCAGGATGTAAGGAGTACGTACTGGTGCTCCACCACCACAGACCTCACAGAGAGACAGCTGAAGTGCTCCGTTTCCTGACTGTTATTTAGTAAATGACTAAAGTAATTCTCCCTTACTGGAGAAACAGTGCAGATTTACGGTCAGATCAAGCCAGCACTACCACTGAAAGAAGTTGTTTGCCTCCCCTCGGGCGCCGGTTCTCACCTCTGCACCTTCCTCACCCCCTTGCAGCCACATTTTCATGTGTGGGTGTACAAGACATGAAGACATTGAAAACAAACCCGGTTACTGCAGGTGAGTTTTGGACGTTTCAACTTGCATAGGGCAGTTGCACATCGAGTAGCTACTTGTGCCAGTAAGACCCACTTAAGGTGCAAACTTTCACTATTTTTCCTTACCTTTAGGTATTATCACCAAATGAGACTATAGTGGAAACATTGTTATGACCCGGGACATTTTAGTATTACTAAGTACCACTGCAAAAAAAAAAGCCATAAGAGAACCCCCAGACACAGGGTGACACCAAGCCCCATACACAGCCTAGGCAGTAGTTAGCAAACTTGTCACTGATTGAAATGTCTTTAAATGAGGCTGGACAAAACCAGAACATCGAGATGATTCCTTCAATCCAGGTAGCTCATACACGGCATATTCATGCTCTTAAAGCACCTTGTGATAGCAAGCTCTCCTTTATAAATATACAACACAAGAAGGCTCCCCGCAGCTTCCTGTTCTTTCCACTTTCATTTTATGGCAGTAATAATGTGCTCTCTGTGCAAAGCATTTACTTGGGCTTAATGGACAGCCGAGATTAACAACGCTTAGTTATGCTTCACGTCATCAACATCATCTCAAAAGCTCTCAATCCCCAAGAAAAGCATAGTTTTGTTTGCTTACAATTGAATGTGTTTTTTTTTGTTTGAATGATTCGCAATTTCAGCAAGACGAGTGAGCTGGTGTGTGCCCACTGCGTTTTGTACCTACTCTGAAGTGAAGTAGAAAAATACAGGGACCACTTTTAACATGGCTTTATGATTTTTTTCTAATTCTGGGAAACACAGAATTGTGTTGCTTTGAGAAAAAAAAAAAAAAAAAGGAGGAAGAGTTAAAAACCTCAAAAATACTGTCTGAAGGTTTACAAAAGCAAGCACTAGTCAGTGTTAAAGTATATATCGGGATGTTGCTCGTTTATGTTCCGTATGAGCGTGTCTTTCTATACCAGCATTAACGACATCTGACTCTGTATAATGTGCTATATTGAGAAATCATGTGTACAGCACACACCATGCAGAAGCACATATTTTCCGTGACTTGTCTTTCTGTAAGTAACATTCTAAATACGGAGTTTTTTCTACTTGAAGTTCAGGTTGTGTTACAGCTGATTATTTTGATAGCAACCACTAACTTCAAACAGTATCTACAATGACAAGCATCACTGAAATGCCCCACATATATATGCGTTATTTATACAGAGAGAGCACATATATAAACATTTTATATATTAATATAAATATAAGATGTAATATAAACATAAGATTGTCTACGATATAAATATATATTAGTTATGTTCTATATATAAAATATATATTTTGTATATCTAGCAGTTGAACAAAAATCCAATTTTAATGTAGAGAAAACGTTTTTATACTGACTGCTTATTTAAACAAACGATTAAGAAGAAGGTTAAAGAGGAAAGTCTTATTGCTGGCCTTATGTTATATTTAAAAGTATTTTAGTAAAATATTTTCCAGGCTTCAACATGAGTGCACCGCTGAGCAATACAGAATATTTTTAACTCAGGCAGTGTATGTATCTACTTCTAAATGTGTCACCACGGAGATGCACCGTATCGCTCCGAAGGCTACATTAAAATGCAGAAATATTTACAGACGTGCCACTTCTCAGCAGTTGCACATTCTCAGGCTCACGGCCCGATGCTGCGAAGCGCTCTGTGCGGGCCCTGCACAGCCCCTTCACACAAAGCTCGCTGAGGGCCGGACGTTTACAGTTGTATTGGGGATGCAGCAAAGGGTGATCACTAACGAAAAAAAAAGAAAGAAAAAAGAAAAAGAAAAACCAAACCCAAACCACATTCACTAACAATGCTTGCACAGCAAAATGAGTTACTGTACTAAGGTCACCCTACTATATATATAAATATATACATGGACCTGTATACGCACACATACACACACACGACCTAGGAAACAGCTGTTGCAGTGACAATACCACTGTGTGTGGGTGTGTGGTAACAAAGTACGAGCCTCCACTGGTTGACTCAAGGCCCTGAACTCGACTGAGTAGCCGTAAGAGCTGTTATGTGGGACAGCTGCAAGAAGGGGAGTGGAGGAAGCAGCATTCAGGCCGAGCGTAAATTGTGCAAACAAATATTGACTCTTCCCATGGTAACCTGTACAGCTATACTTCGAATGGTATTCTGAGCCAGATGTAAAGAAGCAAAAATAGAGGAGGAGCCAATAAACACACACCTCAGAAGTGAAACATTCCATCCTAATGCAGAATAAACAGCCTAATAAACGATGTTACAACAGAACTACTTCTGTTCTGCAGTTTCCTGCACCTGAGCCAGAGGGTAGCGCAGGACATTATGCTGTCCTCCCCGTGGGATTTGGGTGAACCCTCAGAAAAAAAAAGACTGGGTGACACTGGTCACTTCTACAGGAAGGTGGACACGGCAGAGCTGCACGACAGAGTTGAGACGTCTGCTTTTTGGTTGCAGCCCCAACAGCTGCCCTGGGCAGCTTCCAGCCCTGAGCTCTTCCAAAAAATACACCAGCTATGCACCTTTCTGACCTGAAAACGAAGACGCACTGTGTCAGAGCAGGACACTGTTACGTTACCTTTCTAGGCATTATTAAAGACGAGGAAAGAAATGATCGGAAAATACCAAACTGAAATTATGCTGCTGGATTTTACACACAGCACATCAGGGATTTAGAGGCGGGTTTTGTATTACTACAGGGTGATAAATTCAATCATAAAGAGAGTAAAATATTTGTTCCATCTTGTTCTCTGACAGATTTCTCCTTAAATACTGTCCTTTAGCTTGCCATGCTGAGCATGCCCGTATAGATCGCAGACACGCAGCTCCAAACACGTTTCTGAACACATACTTCCAAACTACCTTCCTTCTAACACTGACCTATGCTGGTATGCTAAGAAAACACAGGGACCAGGAAAATCCCTCCTTGAAACCCTTCAGTGCAAGCCACTCCTCCTCTTGAAGGTGCCAGGCCATTCCTCCCTCAGCTAATCACAGCCAGCCCCGCGTGATGCCACGGTGAGAGCAGCCCCGCGCGTCCCTGCCGTCAGACCACCAGGAATGTGCAGGAAGCAGCCCCTGGACACGGGCCTCTGTTTAAAAAGCTCCTACCAGATTTGCCTGAACCTTCTGCAAGGCAAGATTAGCAAAATACCAGCAGAAGAGACAATTTGCATATGACAATGCACGTACACATTTATTCGCCGACGAGCAGGATCTGTTTTGTTTCCTTTTGGCCACGCGTAGCTCCTGAAGTTTGCCTTGCACAGGGTTGTGTTTTGGCACACTGACTGCAGAGGTAACAGTGAGATATCAGGATGCTAAGTGCTCATCTTCTCAAATTACTACTTAATACAATCCTTGTTTTGAATTTAAAAAATAAAATAAAAGAGAGAGTCCCAAAAGAACGACTACCCAAGATAAACCAGCAGCACAGCGCAGGGCTGGCTGACCAGAAGCCTCCCGTTAGCAGCTCTCCTCCTGTCTCAAGAAACATTCCTGCAGAACTCCAGCTGCCACTTGCCCCACCACTTTTCAGGTGTGTATTCAGAGACCTATACTGTAAGCAAAAGCATATTTTAATTCACTGCCTTCAAAAGGCAACACAGCAAAGGGAATCGGGCTTTTGTCACCCATGACAAAGGGAGAACTCCACAGTACAATCCGTTACTGAAGGCACTTGTAACTTTTGATTGACTTCTTGCTCTGTCACAGAAAATATTTAATAAATTAAGTCTCATCTAAATCAGATGAAAAGAAAATGAAAAGCCAGTTGCTAATTAATTACATGGTGAAGTTATGGATTATGCTAATTAATTACATAGTAGAGTCAGCAGTTGGTACATACAAAGAATATCAAATGCAGCCAGTTGATTTATGATAAAAAACCACCCCCAGGTGTCTCAGGAAAAGCTGCTAAACAATCCGGAGGTTAGAAACAGGAAGCCATTTCAATGTAAATTCATTTTTTTGCCACTCTAAGGCGGGAAGATCTCCCTTTTTTCCTCTACTCCATGTGCCCATGCTACAAATTGCAGTAACTTGGCAAATAAACACAACCCTGAAGCAATGAAAGACAGAATGAGGAAGCTGTTGTAAATGGGTGATCTCTGTTATTTGCCATAAGATTATTCAGTGAACTAGTTTATATCAATGTTAGTTACTTTTATAAATAAGAATGAAGAATGATTCAGACTCAAAGGGACTCTGCAATTCCTCCTCCTCAGCCCATCACACATATGCGACTGCAAGAGCATGGGCAATTTATTCACTTTGTATCCTCTCGAGTTAGCTGACCAGAGAGATTTCCTCCTGGTAGAATTCTTCTCAGCATACTTAAAGATCTGTTGGTTGAGAATCCTGAAAACTAAATCACAGGAAACATTTTAATTTGGGGGTGGAATTGCCCAGTGGTAACTGAGGGCAGAGCACGACCAAGCAAAGGGCAGCAGGGTAAGGATATCCACTTCTGGCCAGCGGCATTCTGTGGAAACCTGCCCGTGGCTTCGCCATCTCATGGGCCTGATGGGTACCCAAAGTACAGATGAAGATGAAATAGACTATTTCATATGCTGAAAATCGTCTAGAGACCACAGATATTTTTAATATGAACAATATTTTACCAACTGTAGAGTTGAACTCCCACCCTAACTCATATGTAAACCTAGGCTTAAGATGCAAAACCACAGTGCATACTGATCACAGGAGACGGCAGCACATTGTCAGGGGAACCAAAAAAGCTGAAACCAAAGAGCTGACAAAATCTAACACTTTTCTAGAAAACCTGTTTTCAGGTTTGGCAGATGGGTTCCCCTTGAACAAACACGAGGATAACGTTTACTCTTGGTGGAAACCCGAGACCAAGCGATACGTCACCCGCTGTGGCCATTATGCAAAACCATGTAGCCACTCCTGGTTTTCCAGCAGTGTTTGAGAACATCACCTAGCAGCAACGTAGTGACCACGCCTCTGAAATCCACCTCTGTGATCCCAAAGGGACATTTATAACACGCAGTACTGTCAAAACACCCCATTATGTTCACTAAGAGCAGACTACCGCTTTGGGCCTCAAGTCCAACATAAAAGCAGCCTACTGAGCTAGCAGTCTGACTTCCGACATGCTCTTTAAATAACTGATGGAGTACACGAGTGTAATACGATGAACGTGGCCGCTTTTACCTGTGGATAGTCTGGTAACCTCATGTTATTTCTGTATATCCGTAATGCTGCGGTTATTCCTGTTTGTCACCCTACCAAAAAGAATGAAAGAATTGGAGGACAAGCGCTTATTTATTTAGTTATCAACTAAAAAAAAGGGTACTTAAGCCTAGGAACAGACTTCTGCCTTCCTAGAGATAGAAAAATGAAGATTACTGTAGCTCAAACAGACAGGTTAGAAGCCTTCTGCATTTATTTGATTGCATCACCAGCTTGGATATTATGCCATCTCTCGTTTAAATTATGAACTGCAAACTAATTGAAATGTGAAGCATCGCTCAACCAGTTTAAAATAATCTTTAGAAATCCAGTCATACTTGAGTTAAAGTAATGACATTTTTCTTCCTACAGGAAAAAAAAAATAAATCTGATTTTATCTTGCTACTCTGTATTACTTTAATAACTTTTCTGCACTGACAACAAAATCCATGTTTTTATGTCAATAGTTATGAAAAACTTTTCAAGAATAATTGCAAAGACATTTTAATGCATCTGAACTATATCAGTCCCTTCCTTGTACAATCATTTCAATATTTTCTCTTCCACATCCCTTAGCAGTCTTTTGTTAACCACCACAACGAGTTTCAAGAAATAACAATTTTCAGATGTATGACAAATCTTTAACTTTAAACTGTCAGAAAAGATGCACCTTATTTATGTGATTCTCTTTCTTCATATTGGAAAGAACAATGTATCTCCCTGGGCCAGATATAAATGAGGTCATTCATTTTGTGTTGAACTTGCCTATGAAGTTAGTGGAGCCTATCCCAGTATGTAGTCAGTGTGTTTCCTTACACTCACTCCATATTAAATGTCTACTTTCAAGCATATTCTGGCCATTAGGAATGAAAGTTACTGTCAGCTTCTTTCTCATATACTTTAGCACAAAGGTGTTTGCTGTTCTGTTTGTTGTTGATCAAATTAGCTTTCAGTAACAGCAAAGTATTCAAAAGCATCCATTTTTTTCTGTTGTCTCAAGACCTCTCTTGTGAGCCAGAAGGAATGAAATAATCAAACAATCCAAGCTGGAGCTATTTCAAGTGGATTCTTCCTGAAATCCACAAGGGGAAAAAAAAATGCATTCTGAAGGATGTGGAAAGAGTATGAGGGACTACCTAAAACTCTCAGATTTTACCCTGAAATGGGTTTTGTTTAAGTGTCCAATGGCATCTGCGAAGTCTTTCCCAAAACAGAGAAACCTGAGAAGATGACATTGCTCATTTTGACACAAGCTCCTGGCTAACATTATGTTAAGCCAGGGGATGAAACCACCAAGACTCCCCAACCTCATCAGAGATTTAAGTTGAAGGGAAACAAATGTTCTGTTCTTGGGTAGCCATTTCTCAACGCTGCCATCATCTTTCATTGATACAGCATTGAGATGTTTTATATATAAAATATATTTAAGTCTGAGGAAAGCATTCAAATGGTGATATGCACTGCTATTTGTGCATCTTACTCACAGTGCTTCATAGCACTAGGATTGCAGAACGGAAGCTGCAGCTTGCAACAGCTGAAAGGACCAAGTACCACTGGCGTCAAAGAAAGGGGAAGCCTTCCACATGGTGACGTTCAATGCTACTTAAGATCCCTTCAGGCTGTACTGCCAACCAGCTGGAACTTGCCTATGATATTACCTTAAGAGCTCAGACAAAATACTGCCCATTTCACAGATCTACATTTACCCTCCCTTTAATACAAACAAGAATACGTAAAGCCAAGAACCCCCAAATACCTAAGGTAAAAGGTGCAATACAAGCACTCACCACAACAGTATTCCATGCAGAACCCAGTATTTAATGCCATCGCTGCCCTGTCAGGATGATCAAAAATAAGATTTCTCTTCCAAACGGTAATGATGCTACAAGTTTCACTTCTGTTTACAGCCACAGAACATATATGCTAATAAGAAAAAAGACTCATTGTTTCTCCTACGTTTGCAAATGTAATGTGCTGTGAAGCGCGATACACAACCCAAGCTCAGTATTTCCTTCTTTTCCTCCACCACCAAAGCACAAGCTGAACAGCCTGCTCACAAATTACTTTCTCCTTGTAAGTCAGAGATGTACTTTTGAGCAGACATCTGGTGAAAATTTCTGCATATACTCTGCATGACTTTACACTATGCTACTGTAGTCCTGCAGTGAATTAGAACAGCACACGCATTCTTCAGTTAATTCATTCTAAAAACAAGGAGTTAATTATTTTAAAACTGTTAACAAGAAGTTCAAGCCCTTATGTAAAAATTTTAAAAGAAAAGTAACTTTTGGTCTGTTATGGATTTTATTATACCTAGCAAAGGACCACATAAAAATCTCAGGGATTCTTTCTTTACTCAGACTAATTGCAGCTGTGTGTCAGGTTCTCTCTGTCCAGGACAGGTCATAGGATACCCGAGTTGGACGGGACCCACGAGGATCATCGAGTCCTACTCCAAGCCCGATTTCTCTTACAACGCCCAGCTCTGCATGCAGAGGACCTGGTGTGCATGCATTACACATGAACTATTACATAACTGTGTCTACAAGTACACGGTATAAATGCAAAAAGAGGTAATAAGCTTTCAGAAAAAAATCCCAGACAGTTTTGTTTCCGAGAATATATTTCTGCATTTACACTTTTCCAAGCGTGCTGACAGTGATGGCCCACAGAACAGCACCTCTTCTATAGGTGGCAATTCCCTCGGTATTTCTGGAGGAAGTAGAGAAGACCTGACTTCATGGGAAAGCAGAAGCTGCAGAATTCAGATACAAAGTCTAGCTAGCAAGGCCTTCTGGGTGCCTGGTACCCAGAGTTAGTGCTTTGAATGGATCTGCTAGCAGTGAAGAGTTTGGCAAACTCCCAGGAGGGGGACAAATGCCCAAAGCAAGTTAGTTTCTGCTACAGGAAGCATCCGGAAATACAGTGAATGTTCAAAGTCTGTATCATTCAAAACCTAATTTAATCAATTTGCCAGAGCCATTAGAATGTTCCCCTCCAGGGGAAAGGCAAAGGCACAAAAAAAGCATATCATCTTGGTTCATTTCTAGAAAGTGTGGTCAGGCAGTCTAATCAAGAGGCCAGACAAAAACAAGCTGGACGCTGAAATTAGTTTTTTCTTGCTGCTTTAATAAGAGAATTTGTGAATTTTATTTTATTATACGCTGTTAGTTGTGCACATAGCCATGCTTTGTCAGCTTTTTCTGCACCATTTTCT
The DNA here is from genome assembly GCA_011076525.1 of Nettapus auritus. Lineage (NCBI taxonomy): Eukaryota > Metazoa > Chordata > Aves > Anseriformes > Anatidae > Nettapus > Nettapus auritus. The sequence goes on along the minus strand of CM021776.1, from coordinate 3,747,727 downwards.
CTTTTTGGACCTCCATGGGAGTGTTAGATTTAAGCCACCCAGACTCCCCCAGCCATGCTGCCAGTGCAGCAGTTATTCAAACATGTTTGGATTTTGTTGCGTTCAAAAAATAGGAGGGTGTTAGTTGATCTTGCTACTACAGACAGTCGTGAAATAATACTAATATTCCATGGGCTCAACCAGTGCTGTTTACATTCATAACCAGAGGCAAGCTCCTCACCAACAGCAAAAGCATCAGCGTCATTGGAGCTGATCGGCAATCACTACAGCTTCACACTGCCCAGCCCAGGCCCAAACAAGGAAGATGCCCCTGGCTGCAGGTACTGCTGTGTTTACAGGTAAAGGATAACACACCAGGTACACACCTGAAATCTATACACTGCTCTTGGTGACTTCTCCTTAAAGGGCCCTAAATCTAAAGCAATATATAGCAATCAATCCCAAAAACTATCGTGAAAGTTTGCTGGGTAATACGCCCTCTTCACTTAGTCTTCTCATTCTATTTAAATGCTAGAAGTAATACGGATTTTCCAGTGAATTATATTAAAATATATAAAGCTTATGATTTCTGACAGATGACTCAAAATGGATTTACATTTTTGTTTTAGAGTATAGAAAGGCTGGTGTATAAGGAATCCAAGCAGCCTTTCAGATTGAACCAAGCAGCACAAAGCCGGCATTCCTCAAGTAGGATGCTAATACCATGTAGTTGACAGGAAGCAGAATAACCTTAGAGACAAGAGTTAGAACAAAGTCTCTACTGAAATAGCTCAGTTCAGTATTTGTAGCCAGCTCTTACAAGAACACTTTAAGACGTAAAACTTTGTTTGCTGAAAATAGAAACAAATGCAGAGAAATTTACACGTCTCTGCTTCTTTCTCTCCATATAAATCTGGCATTTTAGACTAAAATTCTTCAGCCAAATTGCCTGGGCACTGTCTTACCTGACAATGCTAAACAGCATTTAGGTCAGCGTGCTCAGAGCTTTCCTGGTGTCAGCTGTTTGGCACTGTTCACCTTTGAATGGTTCCTCCTGTTACTCTCTGATTCCAATGTCACTTGCACATATGGGAGAATTTAAGATCAGGTGACAAACCATACATTTTCTACAACAGCACAGCTTAAGCAAAAGTAAAAGTCTATCAATAAAGACTTACTTGGGAAAACGTCTTTCCTCCGATCTGTCATATACATCTTGCCAGAACTTACTCCTGCCTGGCAAGAGAGCAATTTACGGTGGCTGTCAGAATGATGAAATACGGTGCCCTCTCTTTCACAGAAAAATCTGCATTGAAATCACCCTGCTGCAGCGTGGAGAAACAGCACAGCAGCTTTGTGTAATGCCTTTCTTGAACAAAAGCTTTAAACGCCTTTTGGTACTTCCCTTCTCAGGTGAAAAAAGTATTGATGTACAAATATACATATGGATAATCTAAACAGAGAGTTTTTAGAGCATGAAATATCATAGAGATCATTATTAGCAGTATTATTCATCCGCGTTTTTTCCAATGTAGTTTGTTTCAGAGCTGCTCTTGATTTACAGATAACAGAATAACAAAACCAGCATGCATCTTACTGAAGCAAAAGAGCATACAAAATGAGGGGAGAAAGGGTAGTGAATGAAAAAAAAATACAGTAAATGTTTTCAACCATGTCCAACACTGGCATAAAACCTTGCAGTTCCACTGACACTGAAGTGGTTCTGTTATCAAACACCTGGTACAGCTGAGCATCTCAACTGATGAGAGGCTGCAGTACACGGGATGCAGACGAATTGTTTCATTTCGTTCACAGGTTCTAAACCACGGAAAGAAATGAATGAATTTAAGTAGCTTAGTAAAAACATCACGTTACTGTATTTACGCTATATACAGTAAAAGCTAATATATTGTTTTTTACTGCATGTTCTAACCCAGATTTTATACTTGTCATATTAAGATACTCTGTAAGAAAATAACATCTACATTAATGCCTGAAATGCAAGTGCATTTTATACAAGAATTTATAAATATTAACCAGATAAAATTTAAAAATGCAAAATACACCATTAGCAGTTATAAATGTTTAATTCTGAGGGAATGGGAATAACAGTTTCATATCCATGCAAGTCAAATTATATTAAAAGAATAAATATGTACAAAGCGTTAAGAGGACAAACAAGTATTGATTTGAGATGACTCAAAAGCTTTTCTGCCATTCTGCCTAGTCTCCATTCAATATATGATTTTAAGGTCAGAAATATCTGTTTGGTATTGGTGGTGATTGGTAGGAATCTAGAAGGTGGAAACCCAAATGACAGCATTAGTTGTATTAATTCAGTCCTGGCAGTGTTCGTCAACATCACTGCTAAAATTTAGAGCTGGACTTCATAAAGCACTTTCCATGAATAAACAATGAAAGACAAAGTTTATCAAGGACCTCCTTCGCTAAGCGATCTGGATGAGAGGTCATGGTATTCATTGCTTTGTCCATGGGCAATAGACCAAGATCTTCAGAAATTTATTTTAAATCCCAAATTAGGCTGCCCCCACTTTTTTTTTTTTTTTTTAAATAGTTGGGCAGTTGCCTTAGAAACTAATTCAGGGTTCAGAGCTTCTGGAAAAGGACGAAAACCTAGTTCCAGGACTCAGGGAGAGATTTCAAAGGCAGCTTGGCACTGTCTGCTTCTCACAGTTCACCAAAGGGCACTGAAAGCCCAACTCCTGTTTGTGCTCTTGCCTAAGGCTGACATATACAGCTTTGCTTTTGAAAATCTCAGCTACAGTACCTTAGGCTAGATGTTTTTTTTTGTTTGTTTGTTTCTTTCTTTCTTTTTTCTTTTTTTTTTTTTTTTTCCTTGCTTTGTTTTGTTTTTAATAGCTGCAATAGTTGAACATTTCTCACAGATAAACCAAAACATTATCATATATTTATAACCTTCCCACTCTAGAGACTCCCTGGCTGGACTAGCAAGGTGAAACTAAAGCATTGCAGTGGCACTATTGTTTTTTTTTTCATCCCTGAACTAGGACCTTGAGGTCTCTTATTTCATCAAGGCCAATAAAGGCCAAGACCACAACTCTCTTCTGAGGCGGTGATGAAGAAATAGCCTGAATAAATTCATTTCTCAGTTCTAGGATCACCAAAACATCTGGGAGAAGATGGAATGGAAAATGAGAAAACTCCTGAGGATCAGCTTTCTAAGTAGCTCAAAAACTTAGCCGGAGCGCTCCTGCTCCTGCAGACAACTGCTGCAGTAGCCACTCAGGAGGAGCTGTAACAGTTTTGCCTCCATGCTCACTGCAGCTTAAGTTAACATGAACCCCAGAAGGCCTGTCTCACACAGAATAAACTAAGAAAATTAACTCACAGAAATAAATTAGTAGTTTCATTTCACTTCTAAGATCCAGGCAAAGACATGAACATAAAAGGAATAAGGAATCTGTCATTTACGAACAGAATTTCCATGTGCATACATCATACAAAACACAGTCCTGCAATACCCTGCTACGGGCTAATGCAGAACAGCAGCAGCAGAGCAACGAAGGACCAGGGGAGAAACATCCATCCCTCTGCTCACAAAGATGTAGATAAGGCAGATCAGCAGGTTAGTGGTCAAAGTCAACATTTTAAACGGCTAAGTGCAAAGGTATGGCATATAAAAGTACAAAAACCGTAATACCTTATTAGGAACACTTCTAACATTGGAGGGATATCTGAAGTACTCTGTAACCACCTTAAAAACCTTAAAAGGACTATTTATGTCTTCATTCTAACTAGAACAAAGTGTTTTTTTTTGTTTGTTTTTTTATTTTCCTTGCATCTGTCACTTAAAATAAGAAATAACAGCATGGAAAGAAGAACACAGTATAGAAGAAAGGGTCTATGCAGACTGTGAGGCAGGCATCATAAAAAGCAAAGAATTTGAGAGAAAATTCTTCCATATAAAGAACCAAACATTCTCAGCTTTGGCAAACTCCTGCATCATCAGCAGTAAATACCTGTGGGTTTGACAGATAATCATAGCATCACAGCACCTTCATCAACAAATTCTCTTAAGATATTTTCCAAAACAGTAAACAACATAACAACCTAATTCTCAGGTATAAACACGCAGGCAAATGCAAGATGAACTGGACATTGTGCTATTAAACTCCTAAGAATGATTTACAGCTAATTGCCTTTCATTGTGGGGAAACAAACAAACAAACAAAAAAACAACCCTCCACAGCCAGGTCCACACTAGCTTCCAAAAAAGCCTTAACTGCTTTCTCAGACTGGGATCTGAAGCTAACAGGAATCCCAAGCACTGCACTGAGCAGTTGCAGCTCGGAAGAGTTTGGTTTTAATATGCATCTTTGTTGCTGGCCAAGAGTTACAGAGGGTGAAAGCTTCTGCCTCCTGCTTCTCATTACATGTTGCTGTGCCATCGTAATTGCAAAACAACCTCAGGCCTTGCAGTTCTGTCGTCTCCAACAGGTAAGTTAGACTTTATTTCATGAAGGGAAGCATTGAGATGGGGATTTTAACATTGTAGAATTTATTTGTATTATTTTATTGTAGAACTTGAAGCCTTTTTGAGTTGGTGCACAGCTCATGGCCCAGTACTCCAGCTGTTGCATCACAACACAAAATGCCACGGTGTTTATCGTGGGGTCTAGAAACTGTGGGAACTATGTGGAGTCTTCCTGGCCCTGAATTGCCCATGGAATTCTGTTTAAATCTTTAAAGAATAAATAACACTTTACTAATTAAGATCCTTTTAAAAACAGTATCTTATTCCCTTGATTTTCTTTGCGTGTACATCTTATTTTGCAGACATGCACCCTGTTTGTTTGCTTTTAGCTACACAGACTGTACTTGCTCTCAGACCCCAAGGGTGAGGCAAACAAGACAGCAGTGCAGGGCGGCACACAATGTATTTTCTAATTATGCTACCAGTGATGTGAAAACAGCATGTTAAATAATATCCTTACAACAGCTGAAAAGTCTTCTTTAACAAATTCCAAGGGAAAAACATTTGCGTCTGAAGTTTCACTTAAGCAGGTGCCCAAAATGCCACTATACACAGTATGCCCACTGTACACAGTTATGTCCTATGAATGACACCAGAGGGATAAAAATAATTTACAAGATAACCAAGATGCCAAGGTGTGTGTCGTGTGTCTTCCTGTTCCAGGCTACACACTACTAGAAATGTACTTATGCTAATGTGCTATTTTAACCTATACACACAAGTAGCTCCTAGCTCTCAACAGGTTTTCTTCACCTGCATCAGCTGCTCTTCTTCCTTAGCCTACAAGGCTATACCTCCTGTCACATTTATCTTCAGGGCAAGTTTCTTACAGTAATAGTTACATCCCACTTCCTACAGCAATTTTATAAAGGCAATCTGCTTGCATTACCTCCAAAACAAGCTGTACAAATACATCTGAAAGCCTTCACCTCTGGTGTATATACGTGGCCTGGAATAAGAACTGGGCAAATTCTGTCCTCCCTGGCTTTCTGGAAGAAACAAAACTGCCCAGTCCCCAGGGTGACACGAAGTTTTCTTTGTGATAGTCTGTCCAGGAGGTAGCCTTGTTATTACAGACCAGCTCAGTAAGCATCAGATGGTTTTGGATGTGTGCATTGCCACCTGTCAGCCTGTTCAGAACTGATGTGGATAAAATCACATTTTTTTCTGTTCTTTGTCCCATTCCCCCATCCCTCCTCCATGAAACAAACAAAACCAACAAAAACAAACAAACAAACCTCTGAGGGAACCAACTGATGATGAAGGGAAGAATGCATATCTGCTTGGAGAGCCTCTTTGGCCTCCTCTTTACCTATAGCTGCTCTGTATTGCGACACACCAAGGAAGGGAGAAGAGGAATAGTTCAGTCATCTGTCAGGAGCCAAGGTAGCAAGTTGTTAAAAACATTCCCACACTGTGGGGATGAAAGTTTCCTCTCAACAGCGGTGATAGTACCTCGGCAGCACAGGAGAGCTGCTCCACGTTTGCAGAGCTGGAAAAAATCGGGCTCCTTCATGGGGAAAGCAGCTGCAGAAGTTTATCTCCACCCAACAGATCCTGCAGTAATTTTAGGAACAAAACTGGGAACAAAAACCTGACAGTCTTCTGCCTTGAAGCAATAACCTGAACAATTAGGTTCATACGCATTGGAAGACATGGAGCTCTGGTGGCTGGGTGTACAAGGCAAACACAAATACATACTAAATCCATGGTGGCCCCCTTGAACTCTAGCACGTGAGTGCTTATGAATCACTTCATTTAACCTAACTAAGGAGGCTGTGGCCTGTGATGCCGGGCTGTCAGAGCAGCTTTGAAAGGTGTTTTACAGGAGTCCTCCGAGGCAGGCAGGCAGGCAGCCCCCCCGAGCTCGTCACGCGTGAGGCCTACAGGCCGCTCGCCCAGCGCAGGCCCGAGGGTCGGTCAGGGTCAGCCGGACACCGCGCGTAGCCCTCGCCAAGCAACAGCGTGCGGCGGAGCCATTCCTCAGATCTGCTGACAGCAACAATCTGCTGCCAGAAGTCAACCAAATCTGTAAGCCTGCAGAATACAGCATTTCCTTGGACACTCAGAACGTCTATTCTCTATTACTCCTCATAGCAATTACATCAGGCAACCTCGCATTCACTTGTCAGGAAATGCCAGTGTGCTCCACGAGAAACATGTAAGGCGGCATTTTAGCACTATTGCAAATGACAGTTTAGGGTCAGCAGCTGGCCACAGCTGAAGTAAACTGTACAGAGGAGAATTTTTACAGTGTTAGCAATAAAAAGGCAACAAATGTTAGTAGCAGTTTTCTCTGAAGTACAGCTATGGCTAAGCTCTCAGTGGGTAAGGAGGGTGTTGTCTTGAATGCCTGTCCATATATGCACACTATACATTGAAGGCCTACAAAAGATCTGATTGTTCCAATTTAAAGTCCCTGTCTTGCTTTTGCACTTCACTATGCTGAAAAATAACAGCATGAAATATTTTATATTCATCACCACAATGAGAGGGTCAGAAGCTCAGAGGTGCAGCCAGGCCAGGCCAGTGCTGCTCTTACCCGTGAGGGAATTTTAACTGCAGACATTTTGCACAAGCTAATAAGGAATGTGGGCTGAGACTGCAAGAAAAAAATATGGTGAGAATTCTGTTCTAAAGTCATTGAACTAAAAAATGAACATTAAATTGGGATTACATCACCGCTAGAATATACAGCTAACAGGTCATATCTCTCGGTGAAAACTCACCACTCCACCCTGCTTCGGGGAACAAAAATAAGCACTTGTTTGGAACATTTTAAGCAGACTGAAAAATTACTTCCGCATACTCTGGTTAAATGTTCCTCTTTTTCTGATAAAAATTAAAATAAAAAGACCTTCAGTAATTAAGAAAACACACTGCAGGCCCTCTAAGTATATTACAATATTTGGAAACAGTTCCTGGAATCTTATTGAAAGGGATCTAGCCTGCTTTTGTAAAGTCTTGCTCCAGAAGAACTCCGTATTACAGTACACGTATATGTTGTTCTAACACAAATCCCTTCCTCTTAATTTAAAAGGTCCAGAAATGTGCAGTGCTCTGGCAGCCAAACAACGTGGATATTTTTGCTTAAAGAAACCCTTCTTAATTCTTATAGAAATAGTCTTGGCAAGCATCTGTAGCACAGCATACATCAGGAGCTAAAATTTATATTACACTTAAGAGAAACTGCCGGATGGCTCCTCCACGCTGACACTGCAACTATGCCATTTGGGGGTGGAGGGTACACTCTGCTTTCAAATTAATTGTTTAATGTAGGAGTCAGCTCAGTAAATGAAGTCAGATGATTTGCCCTCGTGCAAAACATCACATCAGGTCTCTGTCGACTGTTAGCAGTTCCTCCTCCCTTGGGGAGGTCTTTGCTTCTCGCTGACCACGCTCTCTGAGATCGTCTCAGAGCCCACATGGTTTAGCAAGATAGTGGCTGTGCTTCACAAGAACATCACTAAAGTATTTCAATTGGAAAGACAAACATATTTGTGCAACTAAAGCATCTATTCAACGGAAAACACCTTTTGTGCTTTCTGGTCCATGAGGACTTCACACAGTTCTCTGGCCCCACAGCCACAAAAACGCACCCAGACGTAACAGCTGCGCTGCTGCGGGCACACTGCCTCCCGATGTGCTCTGTACAGCCCCACCAGCCAGCTGGGGAGGGCAAACCTGCTCTCTGTTTCAGGATCAGAAAGGCCTGGTTCCTGAAGTCGTTGGATAAAGTCTCTCAGCTGGCCAGGCTTCATCTCACTCAGGGTATGGCAAGCGTTTCTCAAGTTGGGTTTGTCGGAATTTGGCAGATGAGGGTCACATCCAGAGGAGGGACTAAGATACTGCACAGACATAATTTAATGTCACAGAAGTGCCTTCCAGAGCTGTTCCACCGTTGCTAAGCTAATAGGGTGGCTATTTAAAGAAAGCAAGGTCTTTCTTTACAGCAATACAATCATTTTGAACAGGACTGCTGCGTGACCAGCTTGGGTCACAATTTTTTCTATTCTTATTTAGGGAACAAAGACCATCAAGTTATTTCTGCACAACTGGACAGATCAATTAAAATATTAATTTCCAGTTCTATCTGGAAGTATTCTAGAGGATTAGAGTACCCATCAGAACCAGACCAAAGGTGCCACAGTGCTCAGGAAGTGCTGAGTACTTTGGTATTAAATCTCTGGACTATTTTCATTTCAGTGCATGCCCACAAACCTTTATTTCTTTTAAGTCACCAATAAGGGGGAGTGTCTGCTCTGTGCTGTCAGGACCGAGGCACAAGGTAGTTTCTCTGCCCTTAGTAAAACAGGACTCTGACACCAGCAGGCAAGACGACCCCTCTCATTAGGTGTTCCAGGTGTGTGAAAAACAGGCAGGCAGTTCCTCTAGGAACTGGAGGAGTTAAAACACACCAGATTTTAGCTGCAAAATATCATGTAGGCACACTCAGGTGAGTGTGGAAGGGGATGTCTGCAGCCTTCCCTCGGTACGGTCAGTGATAAGTAGACTGCTCACAAGATGCAGTCACAAAGATACATACCATAACGTGTTACACAGCATTTCTAAATTCTCCTTCCTGCAGAAATGGCCACTTCTGCATTTCTTGTTAGATTATAGCTGATGACTTTACAACATTATTCGACCAAGTAACCTCTGTGCATTTCAGCTTTTCAACTTTACTTACTGTTACAGATCAAACACAATTTATCCTCCTCTTCCTAACCACAAGCTTTTGCCAGTGTTTACGCCATAAGTATGCCCCAGAAGTAGATACTCTCTTTACCCAGGAAGCAGAAAGAATCATTTTCAGACTCCACAGTTATCTTGCACGCTGGCTGACGCCACCCAGAGCATACAGTACTTCTTGCAGCAAGATTCAGTAAGTGATGACACTGGTAGTCTGCAGATTGTACTCTGATCAGCAGTTTGTATGTAATGAAGAACCAAGGCTGCAGGCTGGCTGGCAAACAACAATTATGAAAGAAAATCCTACTACATATTCATAGGCCACAAAAACATGATCACTTGTCCCCTTTGACAAATATCCTTGTTTTCTGTACTGGTTTGTTGTGTAAAGTTCATGCAGCAGCCTCATTTTTCATCTCCTGCACCCCAAATTCAGTGCTGGTTACATGAGAAACAAATGTGTGCTGCAACTATCTTAACGCAGCAGGAGGAATAAAGCCCAAACCAGCGCCAGTGAAACACCGCTTGTCACTGTTCTCAACTTTCTGCTTTTTCCCTGCATTGCCATGAGTTGCTGCTTGAGCCTATCCTTGACACCAAAAGAAGGCAGGTGGCATCTTCAGTGGAAAAATCAGGTACATTGGACTCAATTCTGCAAGTCTGTAGTGAGAGAAGCCACAAAATGGTCTGAAGTAACAGCTCGAGCCCCGGGGGGAAGGAATTATCGTTTGGCCTAGGAACCAATAGACTTTAGCTTCAGACCACCTCCCTGGGGTCTCCGCATAGGCAGCTACATAGAAAGCTACTCCTACGAGCAACCTACGTGCTAGGGTAGAGTTTTTCTCTGATGTGCCTCAATAACTGCACCATTGCTGCCTAAAAAAAGGTAACTACACACAATAGCTTTTGCTTGCATTTGCAGTTGTGATCACAATAAATTTTATTCAGGTGCTGTATGGAGAGAGCAAGCCACACAGCTCCCCAGGAAGCTGACATTCTGCTAGAGAGCCAAGACCAACAAAGGACCTCCAGAGAGGCCAGGAAAACAGCACCCGTGCAGATGACTCCAAAATCATCACATCTACTACACCTGTAGGTTTCTGGAGGGGTTTAGAATTATTTATTTTGCATGCTAATTTTATTTTCATCCAATAAGCTACGTCATTATAGAAAAAAGGCTTACCCTTTTGATGTCCTGAAGCATGGAAAAAGAACAAGATTGTGCCTATAGCATTTGATGCATACACTTAAAAAAAAAAAAAAAAAGCAAGGAAAGAGTTAATATTTGATTTCCTACATCTGACCTACGTACTATTTCACATTTTCCAGTTTGTTGTTCCAAGTAACCATGCTCTAGATATGAGCCTATATTTAATATAAAACACTCAGTCACTAGACAGTCTTTGAACTTGAACAACAGTTTCCTCAATTCCATTTTAAAATCTATTGTGTAGAAAAGTGTTTGGAGTGTGGGCCTGACTAAGAGATGACAGAATATCATTGTACAGTAATTCCAGTGCTTTAAAAACTGCTAAGAAGCCTCCACCGAGATGACAGGTCTTGTGAAGCACTTCGAAATGTTGTTTCATCCATTCTAGACAGGTTTAAGATAAGGAAATTCATATAATAAGATCATATATTTACAACACAGGCTAACCTGTTAAAGTAATTGCATTATCCAGAATTGGGTAAGAGTTGCAGTATGGTCTTTCTGAGCTGAGATCTTTTTAGTTTGTTATGAGAACCAGAAAATCTGGGAGGACATTCTTGCAGGATGGGATCGTTCTTTTTATCTGCAGTCCTTCTATCAAGTTATCTGAAATTCTCTAGCAAGACGGAGCATTAGCTTCCTTTAAAAACACTGAGCTCAGGAAAGCGGAAAGAGCTTGGCTCAGTATTTATGAGCCAAAATAAATAAAAATGTCAGAGGAAGTGAATATTTTAAAAGATTGGGTAAACATATCCTAAGAGGGTGGCTCACTTTTCCTAGAGTGTTCAAATACCCCCGCTTTTTTCCATAAGAAAACAACTGAAATGGCACTCAATGGCACAATTCTACTGTGATCACATGCAAGCAAAAGAATACAGCCTCTGTTCAAGATCCACTTGGTCAGATCACCCTTGGCTATCAGCAGATACCATTTCTTTTTATCAGCCTTTGATTCTTTTTTCTGATGACCATTTCCTTCCCATGGCACGAGTAGCAGCTAGTGCCTTGTGTTCTCCAAAACAACTCCAGCTGCAAGTGTGATTTAACCGTTTCGATCAGCCAGTTTTCTATGGTTCAGCCAACATATTAGTCAATCCACGGAGTAAACACTATACACAACTGTATCTAAAGTCTGAGCAAGATAAGGGAGACAGAACAGCAATGTAATGATAAACCAAGGTACACAGTCCTCCAGCTTTCGTTCAGTGAGTGCAACTCTTCAACATAGTTTGTCCTACTCTAATACCAAGGCTCAGTCCCAAAGGATCTTGTGATACACACTAAAGGATAGTGTGTTTCCTTCAGAAACACGTATATCAATACCGTGCTCATCTTGGTTTTGAATGCTGCTTCTCCCTTTATAGATAAACACTTTTCAAACAGTCATTTCTGAACTTAGGAAAAAAAAATAAAAAACATCAAAAAATAAAAGCCAACTTTCTGAATCTATCTCCACTGCTATATTTCACTGTACCCTCCAGTTTATACTCAGGAGTGATAACACAGGCTCTTTGCCCAAGCTTTGAAAACAGTTAATAGTGAGAGTCTTGAAAACATGGATACAAGTTCACTAGAGAGCCTGGAGAAAGAGACAAACTTGTTTGTTGGCAGTCTGAATAAAAGCAAGGCCCACATAAACAGAAAACTCTACTCACTCAGTGATTTGGTTTGCAAACTGGATTTTTATAAGAACTACCGTTTGGCTTCCAGGATGCTGTTTGTCTTGGGAGAAGCATCTGGGAGATTTTTGCTAGGCAGGCACTGACATTTGTTGCACTGGGCAGGAGTTATTCAGATCAGATATTCTGAGTGGAAGACCATGCAAAAGGATGATGTAACAGTACCCAGAAGACACAGCATTCAGATAAACAACTGGGGGTATAGCTGGGTGAAGAGAAGAAAGCTTGCAAAGCAAACATGAGGACTAACTGCATGCACAAGCGCTTCAAACTCTGATATTATTCCTGACCTCAAGCCCCAGTTATGCTGTGCATCAGATGCAAGCTCGAAAACACTTCTGGTGTTGATATGCAAACATGCACACCAGGCATCTCGCTTTATTTCAGACTTCATAGATCTGACACTGCTGTAGCGAGCAGCTTGTACTGGATGCCGAAACCTCAACAGCAATGTGAATTGATCAGTATTAGCTCCTTTTGCATACTGACACCCTCTGTTCTTTTACAGCTGACAGCTACTTCACTCACTGCTGCTGATTGCTGAGCACGAGTGAAGCAGAGGATGCACACAGATCTCTTCTGCAGGTTTCCTCATCTTTTCAAAAACAGGAAGGGAGCAAAGGCTGAACTGGAAAGCTACAATTGGGATTTTGGTTCGGTCCCTTGCAGGAATAAGGACAAAAATGAAATAAAAGCTCTAGGCCTACCTCGCTTCTGCAACGGCTAAGGCAGTTGGTGTTTGGTCTGGGTCCCCTTGCAGTGACAAGTCTGGTGTCAGTGTCTGGCTCGAATGCACCTGTCTGCTCTGGAAGCCGAGAGAACACATCGACTCCAGTCTGAACTTAGGACTGCTGAATACATAAGCAAGCATGTGTGAAGAAAAGAAGTCCTCTGCATTTCTGTTCCTTCTCTGGCCTGCCTTCTACTTCAGAAACGTTTGGAATGTGAGTTTGGTGCTACTGAAGGCTGCTGGACTGACAGTTACACAGGGCACGGTCAGTGGCATGAAACATTACCCTGGTGAGCTCCGTGCTCCACAGCCTCACGCTCAGCAGCCGCTGATCCTGCTTGAGAAGCTGGCTCCAGCCTCGGGGCCTGCAGAACGCATCTGCTCTGGGGTCTGCTTGCTGCTGCACAAAGCCTGCCGTACCCTCCCTCGAAAGGGAAGGGAAGCTGTTCCTCAGGAGGCGTTCCTGTCTCGGTCCCTTTGCTGAGCTTGCCAGCCAGGCTGCCGGTGGTGCAAAGGTTGCGCTGGGAGCGGGATCAAGATAAGCAGCCGTGCTGCTCGGATGGAGCGAACTTGCAGACTGAGCTGCGGGTCTCTGTTCTGCTGAGCAAAGACGATAAGAATTTCTGAAGCGTGGTGTAGTGTGAAGAGATTACCAGAGCAGCCAAGCAAGTAATGCTGGTAAGCTATAAAGTTCAGGGCAAGCACCGGGGTGGGATGAAGTGACAGAACAAACGGCATTGCAGAGGAGTCGCACGACAACAGGACTGCGAGTGACACACACACAGGAAGGGAAGGAAGGAGGAAAGGATAGCCAACTGAAATGTAACCGGGCAATTATTTTCTTTGGCTTATTTCTTTTCCACCCAGCCTTTTATGCTTCTATTAGCAGGCTAATGTTTCTCTCACTCCAGTCCCCAAGTAAAGCTTTTGAAATTCATGCGTGCCACTGATTCAACAGCACAAAGGCATAGCTAGGCTGTTCTATGGCATACAAATACTCAGACACGTAGAGCAGGGTGTCGCTCTGCCCTCCCCGTTTCCTATCACAGCAGTTTTGCTGGTGATAACACATTGAAGTTTCATTTTTCCATCAGTCTATTCATCACATTAATCAAGAGACACAAAACATCACAGTTACACTAACGTGTCCTACGGACGGTATCCTTGCAGTAAACTCTTGTTGGCAGGAAATATTTTCCTGTTGCCCTTCACTGGAAAGAAACACATCTGAGGCCAGCCCGCTCTGGCAGCAGTTATCAAAGGAAAAAGAGAGCAGTGTTTAAAAGGCAATGTGTTTTTTTTTTTTTTCCTTCCTTTTTTTTTTTTTTCCCTCCCATTTGGAACCAAAGCCAAGCATATCTCTGGACGGAGCTCTGAGGAAGGGGCACGCAGCTGAACCAACACCCTTCGCTGCCCCCTCCGCATAACACACCAAACGCGAGGCCGTTTCTTGGGCTACAGTCCTCAGGCCCTGTGTTTGTTCCCTGCCGGTTGCTGCCTTGCAGGTCGTCTCAACACATTCTGCTCTCTGCTTAAGTCTTAGGAAGATTCTGTTGGAGTGCACAACATCAGTGTGAAGCTATCTGCCTCAAGCCCGAACAGCTCATCATCATCAACCCCTTGCCGCCCAAAAGTTGGTTTTTCTCCCCTTTCTCCTCCAGAATAATTGCAGTAATTACATACATCGGTGCTGCCTAGCTGTTGTGTAACCGAGGCTTTCTGTGCCTGCAAAGTGGACTTCAGCACTGCACAACTGCTCGGGAATATTGGACAGACTGGGCAATATATTATCACAAGTTTCCTTTTCCTGTTTGTCTGTAAATTTGAGTTGTTTCCACGGCCTTGATTGCTGTGATCATTACTGAAAGCTCAAAGGCAGTCCAGCTTTCCTTTCCTCAGCATTTTAATAACACAGAAGAAAGACGAGGGGTGCAGCGAGCTCTGTTGTGATCCATGACATATGACTACACCTATTTAAACAGAACTGTCTGTTCAGCACTGCCTGCAAGACACGGAGAGATGGACATCTGATTTCACTTGGAAGGTCTAAAAACGTCTGCCAAAGGCCGTATTCCGCAGATGCCACGTACACAACATGTACACATGCACAAAATCACACTTTTTTTTAATAGTATTTCTCCCTCATTGTTCAAGTATGTGAAGCACACTGCTAGGCAGCTGTGTGAGCACAGCACTGGGAACCACGGCTTTCAGGCTCTGGCGCTGCCTCTAATGTCAACTTGCCTCCGCAGCTGAACAAACCCTGCTCTCCGCCCTCTCCCTCAGTCTTTCCATCTGGAAAAATGAAGACATTTGCATCTGTCCTGTGGGTGCCTGTGCTATGCATATAAATCAGTAAATGTTTATAGAAGTGATTTGAAAATGTAAAGTTATGCATTTCTGATTTAAGGCATTTCTTTACGTTTTTCTGTGGCTCAGCACAAAACAGCAGAACCCCTAACTCGACTTCTCAAAGATCTGACCCAGAGTTCATGAAACTGGGTTTCCTTCGGGTTACAGCGCAGGCACCTCCTGCCGGCTGTAAAACACAGAGGGGCTCACCGCGACTTCAGACGAACACCTAGCAGAGGAGAAAAATGACACCAGAAGGCAGCGGGCTCAGCTCTCCTCCCTGCTTCTCAAAACCACGTCTCAGTTGGAAACCTCGAGGTGCCACTACAGCTGTCAGCACCCACATCGGCACCTCTGCTACAGTGCTGCCGATAGCATCGGCTGGTGCAGGACCCGCTGCTCCCAGAGAAAACTTCACTGAGCCTCCTAACAGAGGCGAAAACCTCCCCCAAACTGCAAACTGCTTGTTCTTTGCATAAGTTAGGCCTGTGATATTTTTTATTTTTATTTTTATTTTTTAGAGACCAAAAAGAACAAGGAGTGTAGACTAAACTGAATTCAGCAGGATTTTTTGCTTTGGCCAATCTGGCTGTTGAGGAAGTAGCCAATTTGGTGTTTCTCACAAGGGGCATAGATGCATTGTTTTGATGACAAGCAGGTATTTGTTTTTTAAACAAACAAACAAACAAACAAACAAAAAACAAACACAATTTTTCCCCCACCATCTCCTTCGCATCCTTCAAGAGAGAGTTCTCCAACAGGTGCAGCACAGCAGCCTAACAGCGCTCTGCACTTGGGCAAATCTGAAGTTTCTCCTTCTGAAGGAGACCCCTCTAACAAACGCAGTGGCTTCTGCCTGGGGGAAGTCCCAGAACAGGACCGAGCTTGCCTGCAATTCTTTGTTTCCTTAAAACAAAAATCCTGAAAAATGTCATTTCCCTTGGAGGCTGTTGGCTACTCCGAAGACTAAGCACCGGGGAAGCATTAGGTCAAACTCTGGGGAGAGCAGCAGCACAGTTGTTAATTTGCCTGTTTCCATTTGCAGCTCCTCCAAGCACAATTAATCCCCCTTCTCCACCTCCACTAAGGGTGCTTTTCTCGTTGTGGCAGTGTTGCTATTTACAGGTAAGGGACTTAAGACCTTACAGCTGCCCACGCAACCCCCGGCGGTACACGGCAGAAGCAGCCTTGCCCTTGCTTCATCGCAAGCTCCCGGCTCGCGGCACTGCCCCGGCGCGAGCCTCGCCGTGCCCCTGAGCAGCACGAGCAGAGCAGGAGCAGTGCCGAGGAGCCCGACAGCGCTCGGCACTGGCACAGAGCAGCGACGTCCTGCCTGTGCATTAAAGCAAACCCAATATCATTTACAGCTGAAAACCCTAACTTTGTTGGCAGCGTAATGAAAAAATGCTCCAGCTTCCTGCAGTCGCTGATGCAGTGTTTGCCCTTCACTGTTTCAAACTGGCACCGGTGCGTATGCAAATGGAGGGTTTATTGCTGCGCTGCTGTTCAGCATGGGGGCCATTCGCTTTTTACTAGAGTTCCTCTGGCATAAAGAGCATGACTTGACTAGCGATAATACGAGACAGGCCTTGGCGCTACCCCCTCCGAACCCGACGGCTTCGTTAAGCAGGATGTAAGTCCCCAGGCTCCCGCCTCCATTTCTGTACCGTGTCAGAAACTTTTACATCCGACGCGAACAATCCTTCCTGTCCAGGCTACAGCAATGCCAAAACCACACATGCGAAAGGCTCCAGGTCTTCAAACATGTAACCATATATATAACGATAAGCACACATTCTTAAACTCTAATGAAGCTATGCGTTTATAGATTTAAGGCCTATACTTTTTCTTTTTTTTCTTAAGCTGCAAAATAATATACCCGTTATTCTCATGTAATTTAGAAAAAAACGTTTACGACAGAAGAATTAGGATAAAATAGAGAAACGCTTCTAAGTGGTACCATGTTTAAAACTAAAGGATAACTTGGTGAAAGAAAAAGTCATTCTTAGTAATATTTAAAGGTACTTTTGTCTTCATCAAGCACCTATAAAAGAGCGGGATTCAGGAGTTTCTCACCCGAAGCCTGCCCCCGGGTGCTGCACACTGACTTCCCCTGGGACCAGCGGTGCCTTGTTCAGGCACGCAGCATGTACCCGGGCGCACGATTCCCAAAACCTTGACCTGAGCAGCGACAAGTGCCACCCGTGGCCTGCTGGGCTGTGCAGAACCACACACATGGGAAGCACCGGGGGCAGCAGGGCAGTTGGTGTTTACAGAGACCAAGCCGAGTCGCTCTGCCTGTGACCTTCTCAAAGCGGCAAACGCTCTCACCCCCAAATACCCTTTAATCCGCTGATGCAACGCTACCGACACCTCTCAGTCTGCTTAACCACGCTGCATATTTAGAAGTCAGCCTCGTTCACCCCCCATCTGACAGCCAGCGGGCTTTCGCAGCCCACAAAACGTGCACCCAAACTCACAGGTGCCGTGCCGTCCCTAGCAGATATGTTTGTAGCAACGAGCGCATGATAAGTCAAGGCATTTTCACTGTGTTTATGTAGAACGTCATAAAACAGCCATCTGGCTATGAGTTTTAACTAGCCACTCTAGGCTTATGATTTAAGGGATTTTTTTCATTCCTTTACTTTGAATGGTATGTAGGCATTACAGGATCTGTTAGAAGACCACCTCCGGATCCCACTGCGTAAGGGCTACAAGCACTGACGTCGACAAGCTGCGCGTACGAGAGGTTTTGTTTTCAAATGGGAATCTGGCAGCTTCCTGTCCGGGGTGCTGGCTCTGGTGGCAGGTCAGATTTCTGCTTCGCTGCTTCTGACCATTCGTCACCTTTGGCAGAACACAGTCAAACCAAATTCAAAGCAATTTGACGTATCGGTTACTTGGAAAAAATAGGAACTATTAATATCCCATTAAACTAAAAAGATACTAGATCAGTATCTTTTAAATCCAACAACACTGATAGGAGTTAACAAATGTGCTTTACAAAACCGTTAAGCACATGAAATGTGTCATATGCTAAGAGGTATAAAAAATAAATGACCTCCCCCCCCAACCCTCAACTATTTCATCCCCACGCTCCAGTTCTCCATTACACAACCCCAGAACAGCTACACACACAGGCCAGCCTCAGAGACATGGTACGGGACCTACCTCAAGAATCTATCTGCATTTCTGCCCTATGGGTCCATGCATTCCTGCGTGGGACTGGCTTTTTAAAAACTCAAAACATCCTCGGGGTTTACATTAAAACCCCTCCTTTAACAGCCGCGCAGACTGCATGCGATTCTACAGAATGATTTCACTCCCCGAGATATTCTGCTGCCTCTGCTGTAGGACCGCTCATTGTTCTGGTGATCCGTTTCAAAGCAGATGCTCAGAGGAGAATAAATACACCGAGCAACAAAATCCACAGAAATCCACCAGGAGGGATCCGGGGTGGGCGCAGACTTGATTGACTAAATGCAAATAAGAAAGCTGAACCTACAGCCTGGAATCAATGCTCGCAATCTGCATAACACAGTGCATCAGCTACAATGATTAACACGCTTATTTTTTGCTGAGAACTTGATATGCATTTAAAAGAACGAAACACGACATTCTGCTAATTCTAGCAAGATGAATGGATAGCTTAGCCTTGAAAAGACTGCATTTCTATAACGTTAAGGGAAACAAAACCTTTGTACATCACTACTTCAGGCATAAGAGAAAGCTATGCAATTAGAAAACGTCATCTGCTGCACTTAGAAGCCTTACCCCCTGCCCGGTACATGCACAAAGAGAATTTTATTAATATTTTCTTCCGCTGTTAGCCCGATACATTAAATCATCGTCTCTGTAGCAAAGCTACCGCTGCAGCAACTTCCTGCACTGCATCATTCACCTACCTCTGACTTCATCGTTCCACAGGCCATGAATAAATAAAATCAAACATCCAGGTGGAGCTGTCACAGTCTCCCTTTGCAGTGGATGTGCTGGAATAATACAAGAAGCGCAAGCTGGTCCTACAGGAGGATAAAGCAGGGTCAGTGCCTCGTTCTGGAGCCGGGAAGTGCAGGGCTCTTGCTGCCGGATCCGCTGTGCTGCTCAGCACATTTACCTCGCGGCGCCGCGATGGGCCGGACCTCCCAGCCTCTGCTCAGCAGCGTTCATAGCCCAACGGACCCCAGATATGCCACATCGCCACGGCAATGCTGGCCAGTAAGCAGCCTCCCAGCAAGGTCAGTGCCCTTTTCAGCCTTTCAGGATCTACCAGACAGCTTAAGCAGCAGATGCTAAACTGCAGAAATGTGATGATGCTACGTGCTCTCCCCCAGGACTAAATTACCTTCTAAATTTGGTACTAATTCTCAGGTAATGTTAAAGACCTCAGCCGCTCAGCCCCAAATAAGGTACTACTGACTCCCTCGGTACTTCCTGAGCTCTGCCCATTGCCTCTGCCAGACTCTGGTGTGTCACTGGACATGCTGAATGCCCACAGCTCTGCCTACCTCTGCCAACACAATGCAGTGCTCAGCACCTTGCACTGAAAAACCCAGTGCACAGGCTTCTCCAGAATTCCAAGGAAGCAAGGTTTCACATCTCTTTGCAGCAAAAGCATCTCCTTTTAACACTGAAATGCACGTTCAGTGCTTGCTGTTACTGTGGTGTTTTAACCCATCTTGAAATAAAACACAAAGCACCGGCTAGTTTGCTGATATTTCCTTGTGCATGGCAGCTCAAACCAGTTTAGGGCTTAACATCATAAATTCTGTCAAAAAGCAGCAACGTTTACATGATATCCACCTAACTCATGAAACTAGAGCTAAGCTTTCACTTAGCTCACTAGCTGCCACGGTTTATACAGCAGCAAATCACAAGACAACTAACAAAAAAACATAGAACAAGATCTGTTCAACTAAACGCCAAATCTTTTCCACTGTTATTACACGGGGGCTTGGGTATACCTTGAAAAGGTAAATTTTGAAAAAAATATTTCCTGACTACGTTTCTGGAGTTTTGCATACATCTGTAGTGAGCGGTGGATTAGGAACTTCAGGTAAGGAAGCATCCTTATCCCTGTTTGGGATGGGATTGCAGCGAGCTCAGCCAGCCAGAACTTGGGGCCCAGGGTTTTTTCCTTGGATTTAGGAAAAGGACTGGAAGAATTATCATGTGCTGCTTCAATTCCCTTCCTATTTACCAGACTCGTCTGATCATGAAATTACTAGATTTCAGTCAGGTCTGTTAGTTGTCTTGGATAGCGTGAGTAGTGGCTGCTCCCAACAGGAGCCTGTCAGCTGAGCAGGATGGGAAGCTCTTTCAATACAGGAGAAGTATGACAGAAGTGACATGTAACTGAGGGCAGTCGGGGCTCTTCCCTTCTGACAATCTATACTTTGTGAGCTGCCGTGTGGTACCTGGACACCAGGCCGCCACACCTCACCCTCTATCAACCAGTGCACCCTGGCCTCCCTCGTGCACCCTCTCCCCTCTTCCTTCCTCACTGAGGGGACAGCTTCCCAGGGACCCGCTGCTCCCCGCATGCTCCCTTCCAACCTTTTGGTTCACCTCTGCGGAGAGGCATGAGGCAGATGCTTCTTATGAGACAGAAATAGAGCATTCAAAGGGCAGGAGTGCTGACACGCAATTTTGGGTGAATCCCTTACGCAGCCAAGTGAGCTCACTGTAAAGTGAAGGCTGTGAGCAGCCAGCATGTTTCCAAAATGTAAACGTGGCCACACAAAACCATTAAAAAGATAATTCACCCAGCACAGGAAATTCAAAAGGACTACAAGGGTACGTGAGCATGTTCATCTCCCATCTCGCTCTCTTCAGCGCTCCCCCTCCTTCCTTCAGCCCCAGGCCAGCATCTCCAGAACAGCCAGGAGCTCCCCGCTGCCTCGGGGGGCAGCGTGGCCAGAGGGACAGCTCTCAGCACAGAAATCACCTGCGACGGCTCACCTGCTGCATGCTTCCTTCATCAGCTCTGCCATATCACGTGCCATCAAATAACAGAGAGCTCTCTCCCAGAGTTCAAGGTCAAAACACAGATAAACCCAAATCTCACATGGAGCTTCACCACGAACGAAAGGCCCTGCGGGCTAGGGCGACCTCCTGCACCCAGGCCTCGTATCGCTGCCTCTGGAATTTCTTTCCAGCAAAGAGGTGAAAAAATGACAGAAGAAGCAATGTCTAAATTCAAAGTCTGAGTGTGCTGCCTCTCCAAAATACACAAGAGGAGTCTGTAACAGCTTGCTTCAGTTTCCCCTGTGGAAAAATGGGAGATAATTTCCTCTCCCTTCTGGTACACGCTTCTGAAATTGTCAAGGCAAAGATGCTGAATAAGTATAAAATACGAGTGAAGTTGATACTGCTAGGAACAGTTTATATTGCCCTCTCACTGATAAAATCATGAAGGCTGCCAGCCTGCATGCTTCAAGACCAGCTGGAGCTGGGAAGAAATCTCCTCATATGAGGCTGTCTGATCAGCTGGCTGGGGGAGGGCGTTCATCCTTTTACTGTATTAGACCTCATGAAACGCTAGTCTGACGGATTTTACATTTTTGGGAATAGCTCAGTGTCTTTCTGTTATTTTTCCCATGCTGCCAAACTTATTTTGCAAGATGGAGGAGCCATAATTTCGTAAATGTTGATTTAATTTTCCTGCTCTTTTTCTACTTGAAACCTCCTAATAGCTCAGGTGGCCTCAGCCTGGCTTAAACCAAATGAGCTGTGATGTCATGACGAGGATTTTGACCTTCAGACAGAAAACACCATTCCGTGGAACTCAGGCACGTGGGATGAGGCACAGATGCATGAGAATAGCAGTCAGGGCATGAAGTACCCAAACAGACTCAGTGACCCCAAGAAAAGGACCGTTAGCAGGAACACTGATAAAAGTTGATGAATGGCATTTAAGTGGCTGCCTTGCTTTTAGAGAGCACTGTTTGCTACCCTTATATGAGCTCAAAGTCTAGCACCTTCTCAGGTAAGTCTCTCTGAAAGTCAAAGCAGAAATAGCTCAAGAACATAATTCTGGTCCTACTTTTACCTGCCTCGGTAAGGTCAGGAAAATATCCATTTGCACTCATCAGAATGATCCCAGTCCTAAACCAGACCCTAGACACAACAAAGTGACAGGAAGTTTTGCCTTGAATGGCTGCAGATTGCACTTTACAGCTAAAATATCCATTCATCCTGAAAGCATTACGCTTCCCTTTTGCACTTGGACGCGCACAGTTCAGGTGTTCAGTCGCCACTCTGTGCCTGCCACCCCCAGCTTGTGAAGGTGCCCAACGGACCCTGCTGGTTCTGCTCAGCCACCGCACAAGTAACATGTGCAAGGCCTCTCCTGACCGCCTCAGGCATGCACATGCATATACAAACCACGCTGTGTGTTATATTTTAATACACACCAAGGCAACACTTCCAGATTCTTCCCCAGTGAGAACATCTTACAAAAGCCATGCCTCGTCTACGTGCAGCCTTGCCATCGCGTGAGCGCACACACGTGCTGCGCTCTGCCCTTCGCTGCGATGCACCACTGCGGCAAAAGGAGACCGGCCAATTTAACACCCAGCAAACACACTGGTTTTCTTGGGACAAGCTTTGGGTCATAGCCAAACCTGTCATGGTTCTTTGGTACAACTTCATTCCAGAGCCACAAGGTGCCAGCTCAGCAGATGTAATTTATTGGTACAAGTTTTAGCACTGGAGTGCCTGGCCTGAAATTTAGTAGTTCTAAATTTAGATTCTAAATTAGATGGATTTAGTAGTTCTGGGGTGAAGTACAGAGCCTCCTGGTTCTAGTTGGTGACACGAATTCTTCTGTAGCGCAAGGATACAACTGCAGGAGATCTTGGCACCTTTGTTCACAGAAGACCAAGCTGCTGATTCATTACAGCAGCCCAACGAAAGCAGCAGTGGTGGTGGAACCGAGGCAAAAGGCAGTCGGTGGCAAGAACTTGGCTAAAAAGGGAGAATTGCTGCGTGCCCTTTTCCTGCACAAACAAGTAGCATGCCTTCAAGTGCTGAACACCCTTACCAGTATGACAGCAGAGTAATCCTGACGTCCACTGGAGTTTGTACCCCGATTTCCTTACAAACCTGTGTAAGGAAATTTCCTTACAAACGTTTTGAAAGACACTTTGTTACCTGCAGTGTATGGTAGGGATGATGCTGGGCATTTCTCATGTACGAAAATGATCATTACCCCGCGTTGTTTGGAGCAATATTCACCTTCCAGAGAAAGAAATCAATTTGTCCATTTATGGATAAAGTCATTTGCTTCTTTTAGTTGGAGGCTTTCCACAGTCACTTGTAACATTATCATTGCTGGCTTTACAGAGAGTCTTTTTGTCATTTTGCTGTAGTTTATTTGATACATGTTCATTTCTTTAATTTTGCAGCCTCAACCACATTCTCCTTATTTCCCAGTTGGAAGCTTAATTGCTGGCAGGGTATACATTTAGGGGAGGATACGAGACAATGAAGACAAGCCTGACTGCAGTCACTGTGCTCTGTGATCAGAATGATCATAAACAAACCCAAAATGCCTGAAATTAATAGAAAAATGGTCACAACTGGAGACAAAATATAATTTGAAAGATGAAACAGACGTAGGTGTAGACACATTTAAATAAATGCATCAAGTAGTTATCTGATCAGATTTTCAGTGGAGCATTATTTAAGCTGGGATCTAATGGTCAGGTGCTTCCGTCTGATTTATTGCAAGTAGACCGTGTTTTTAAATACCTAAGACTTTTGCTAGAACAATAGGATTTAACCTCTTTATTATTTAGTGGATTTTGAATAATTTGTCCATTTTCTTCACTCCCTTAAAGAGCTTCAGACCTAAATGCCACAACATTTTGGTAACACCTAACAGGCGCCCAGGAAAATGACTGTAAATCAGCTGTGTGATCAGCTAGCATGAAGCTTATTCACCTATTTTAAGTTCCCATCCAAAAAATAGGGACAGGAATAAATAAATAGCATCAGATACAGGGAAATGCAGACAACAATAACTCCTGTGTAGCTGAGCATTCCATAAACAACAAAAATCCCTCATGTGAGGGACATTCAGTAGCCTCTTAAGCGACTATCTGTGCCAGCACAGCTTTGGATGAGTAACAGAAATGCACAGATACAGACGAGGGAAGATATTAAGGCACTTGGTAGTTCACCACTCGTTAGATTAGCCACCGATACAACTGCTTGGTTACATCTTCATAATTAAGCCAGCTGTTTGCATGCAAGGATTTACCTTCTTGTGTTAACTATAACACAAGTTTTGACATCAAACACACAGTTTTCACAGGTTAAAGATGGCAAAACGTGATGAAGTAACTCAGCCTATCCAGGTCCCATCTCTTCAGGACTGCTCCCTTAGAGTGTTTCTTCTAACTTCGCGTTACTCACTTTATCACTGCAAAGTGAGATTGTTCTGCAGTTTAAAAGACTCGATTGACACAAAGTGGCCCTGCTGTTTAGCTGAGGGCCAATCCTGTCTAAACGGCTCCCTGAGAAAGCGCCGTTAACTGGCCTGATTCTGTAACACACGGAGCATTCTCACCCAAGCCCTGCCAAGCAGGTGAACGTGCTGCAGGCACACCCCCAGGGGCTGCTTGGCCACAGCAAAACTGCTCTGCCCCTCTGTGCTGCGCCGAGTCAGGGCTAGCACGGTCCTGGTTAACAGACACCTGCAAGCAAATCAGCCTCCGGCTTCTTGTGTGTCCTCCTAATCAAGGTTTGCACATCTTCCCTCACCTTGTGTCCGGTTAATTTTCTCCTTCGTTCTTTCTCATTAGCAGCACACCGTGCCTCCTGCCCCACCTACCGCTGCTCCAGGACTGCCCCGAGGAAGGGGGGTCCCACGAACCCACCACCTCTGGGTTTGCAGTCCTGATTCGAAGCTTAGCTGTTGGAGATCCAAGCTCCCCATCTTTCACTTTATCGTGCTACAGAGCTCATTTACACTAAAACCCCACGGGAATTTTCTCTGTTGCTTCTCACTGTCACCTTTTCCATTCTTGCTACTTCTGCCTGCTCACAGGGCACCTCCCTGTCGTGTTTCATTTGTTCCCAGCTTCTCGGCTCTTCTCCCCAGGGCGTTCTGGAGAGTCTCACCACCATTCCCAACAGGTACGGCACCTCGAGCACCTCCCAAGAATTCCAGTCACTGCTGCTACTGCTGGCTTCCCGTGACTTCTGCTTTCACTTTAACTAACCATCTTCATAACTGCGTCTGGAACAGATTTACTGTCGTTATACGGTATTTACTAACTCGGGTAGGGGCTTCATTTCGGCTATATTATGAGCTGCTTCCAAAACACGATGTTGTTTGGCTATCCAACGTATGTCTTTCTTACAGAAATACACCCATGTGACTATTCATGGATGACAACGAAATTAATTTGATCCTCTTCACCTGTCTCCACTTATTTAATCCTTTTTCATCTACATCTACAGCAACGAAAGAAAAATTGAGATTTAATTTTCAAGACATCTACACAGAAAACGACAGCTTGTTAAGGTTTCCAGCAGAGGTTGTTCACTTTTATCTCCTAAGAACTGGTCTAAAAACCTAGTTACAGAAAATCATCTGTAGAACCTGTATCCCACGAATATACAGTCATGGTTGATATAAAATGTTAATAGTCAACAGTGACTAAATGAGGTAAGCTAAAGAATGAGGTTGATCATAAAATTCATTATTCAAGGCCCAGTTCACAAAAAGCAGCTCATTTCTTTCACACTGGGAACATCACTTTGACTTGAAAGAAGTTTTTCAACATGAAATTATTCACATTTGCTATTTTTTGGGTATCTCCCAAATATTTTCAGTCTTTGTTGTTGTTGTTTGTTTAAAAAAAGGTGTCTTAAACAAAAATCAAGAAAAAATATTGTCCTAGAATTAGACAGAAATTCTTGTATTTTCTTACAAACAGCATTATCTCTGTCAACCACTGGAGCACTCATCTATCCTGAGCCTGGCTGATTTCAGCAGGGCATCCAGCAGCCAGGAAACTTCTGATAGATTGCAATGAAATTAATTACATATCATTATGGTTTGGAAAACAATAGCCTAGTCGCCTAGGATGAATTAAATGTTGTGTGATAATGCCTGTACCTTGCCTATTATTTATGTCTTTTTTTTAAATTATTTTTTAAGCAGGAGGCAGTTTTAAAGTAACATTTTTATTCCACCAAGTGACTGATAGAGAAGTGCAACCCTTAGGGCTACTCAGTGTGGAAACACTGGAGAGAGCTTTTGCTTTGCTGGGAAATTATTTGGATTGTCTAACATGACCAGGGTCTTGTGCAGTTCAAGAAAGCCACATTAACTAAAAGATAAATATTTTGTAGTAAATATTTGAAAATATTTTCTTTTTCTAGATAAGGCATGCGATGCAGCAAGCTTGAGATGATGACATGTCACCTGCTGGCACATTTGAACTGCTGCACAATGATATGGATCAGGCAAGTGATCTGGCTGAAGAAGCAAACTCCCCTCTTCCCCTACCACCTTTTGGCTTTCTGGTTTTGCTTTCAGCTGGATCAGTTCCCTCATCTGGTTCATGGCTCTGCCTCATGCACTAGCACTACAGCTTGTGCAGCACAGCACAAGGACCAGAAATTGCCTGTTTTGGGAGGCAGAGCCTATTTAAATATGCGTCACACTACGACATCTCTTGCCAAAGAGCAATTACAAGCCAGCCCCAGGGCTAGAAATAGAACTCATGTCTCTTGACTTTCAATGCTTGGTATAATAATTAATTCTTATTCGCTTTAAATAACCCTGTCTCTCCTCCTATTTGGTAAAGAAGAAATGGTCTCTTTCCATCTTCACAAAAAGGAAGATCTGGGAAAAGAGCTATAGAAATCCAGAACAAGTATCAATACTTGAGCAGTATTTAAAATTCTACTTCCTATCTTCCAAACCTGCATTCAGGCCACTCACTAAGCAGCATTTCCCCTTCTTTCAGGAACAGACCTTCACAGGCTTGATAAAATGTACAAGTTACAATGTGTAAGTTACACATTAGAAACCTGTAATTTTCAGGGCTTTACTATTAAAAACTTTTACTTCCATCAAGACCAAAATTACCTAAAGGACAGATGAACCTAGGAGTTAAAGTGTTCCCTGCATCACTGGGACCCTTTTCTGGCTGATGGGCTGTTAACCGGAGCCTCCTCTTCGCACTCCCTCACGAAGCCTTAGGAATGTGATTAATTCTTCATTAACTGGATTGCATGCAACATTTTCCAAGTAAAATGAAATAATGCAAGTTAAACACGGGCTCAACTTATCTCTTATAAAAGGTACTTCATGTTCTCACTAAGCTATTCAAAATGCATTTTTGTCATTCCCGTAATTTACCGGCATGTTTAGTGAACCAGCCTTGTTTCCTTTAGCACCCTCGCAAAAAGACAGTCTTGCAGTCCAGTCTGTCGTGTCTCTATATACCCGATCCAAAGTTGGAGGCATAGCTAACTTAACAGGCATTGTTGGTCATTCAAACACAAACACAAAGGTGTTTGACTTTTTGGTATTCAAAGTCCTCAAAAGCAGCCGTAGAATTACTCAGTCTTCTGCCTATGCTATGGAAGAGCTAACCAGCAGATTTTCTGGTCGTGGTTTTCCCTTCAGTTGCTTGCTAATGACAGTGTTGGCATCTCTTTAAAGTGTTCCTCCCTGTTAGAGAAATCTCACAAGGGTCAAGTCAGGCTGCAGAAACTCTTTCAAGAGGAGAATACAGCAACACAGTTCTGTGTGCTCTGTGCTAATGCTGTGCACCATCTTAGGTAGAAGGAGATGTTTTGGAGCAAAAGATTGAATTTACTTCCACAATTCCTCAAGACTACACTTCTTAAAATTTAAAGTGAAAAGACAGAACGATTGCATTTCTAAATAAGTATATGCATACGTATATATACAGAGATGTACACATACATTTCCTGCAGTTCCTACAGTTTATTTTATGAGTTGGTTTTGCTTCCCTGGCAGGTATCCTACAGCACTAAAAGTCTGAGAGAAACAGGTGAGGCAGGATAATAACACTGGGGGGATTTTAAAGTGTGTGATTTGGTACCTTTACTGGAAGCATCAAGCTAGTAGTTGTAAAAATCATGTGCCATGGAGAAGGGTTTGGTTCTTTTTTTTCAGTTTAACTATCAGTCCATGGTGCAGGGACATAAGGAAAAGCCTACAAGTTAGGCATTAAAATAATACTAAATATATTTATGCCAGACTGCCAAAAGGCAGGCTGGCAAGAAACCACTACTGGAAGCCACAGCAAACAGTGTAGGCAGTCATCTTTGTCAGCTGCCTCCAGCTCTCAAGCCTGCACCAAGTTGCTCCCCCTGGGAATGCTGGCTGTTCTTGCTGCTTATTTAAACTTAATCACCGTGTTTGTCCTTCAGTGACGCCCTTCTTAAACACAAAGATGAGACCTCAGCTAGAATAACTGCATTGGTCTTCCAAATCTAAGGAAAAGTAAATCAAACTTGTACTGGGTGCAAAGAAGGCTGCTTTGGATGACTAAAGAAATGGGAAGCTTCTCTGACGACGAGGGACTGCAAGAGATTGGCTTGTTAAGTTCTGACAAAAGAAAAAAAAAAAAGAAAAAAAAACAACAAACCGACAACAACAACAACAAAACCCAAAAAAGAACGGATGAATTGCTTTTTCAGTATATACTGGTGGGGTGAGCATATGGGCTAGGAATGAAAAAACGGTGTTGGCACCGGAAGATGTGTGCACAAGTTGGAACAGAATTAAGATAGTAATAAAAAGATTTCTAGCTCTGAGCAGCAAAACTGTGGAGTGTGACAGGATTATGAGAAGAAAACATACAACATTCTTGCTTAAAATAATAGGAACCAGAATTGATAGCTCAGAAGCTCCCATTTCAGTCTTACCTTCCTATAACCGCTGCTGCCTCCACTGTGTACTAATCACCCCCCCTTATCTTTGGCTGTAGTTCAGTTCTTACAGGTGTCAGGTGTAGGTTTGATCTCACCAAGCATCACGTCTGTCGCTCCTAGCATTGGATGGAAGGGCTGGACACTCCAACTACTAAACCTCCCAGGCCTTTGTCTAACTCTAGGGGTTTAGCATGCATGCGTACGGCTCCCCTTTCCTGCCCTACCTCCCCATACACACATTTTTCCATAAACGTAGTTACTCTCCTTCATCAGGACACTTCTTTGTGATTGATGCTTTACAGTGTCTCAACTTCAGCTACAGAATCACAGCAGCACTTAGCTCTTCCATTTGGAAATTGTACTCTCACCTTTAAAATGTTGCCTATGAACTGTGTAGCAATGATCATTCCAATTTTAGAAACGCAAACATTAAAAGGGCAGAGGGTTAGATTCTCAATGTGACTTGGGACTTCAACAAAGAGAATTTTAACTGAGCTTCTGCCAAAGAGTAAATATTTTTGAGGACAAAGAAAAATCGGACAGCTGAGATTACAGTCAAAAGACTTCTGGTCAACCTCCGCTTAAGCCTCCATATCTGTCGGGGATGCAGTGCTCTGCAAAATCACCAGTTAGTGTCAAAGAAAATGCAGTTTTTCTGTCACTTAGAGAGCGACCATAAAACAGTCCCTCACCTGCAAAAGCTCAATGCCTAAAATGTCTGCAGGCTAGTTCGAATGTGTATAAATAGTATTCTTCAGACGATGAGAGCTCTGCCCTGCTTTAAGTCAGGCAGATATCAGCCACCTCCAGAGCAGTGACAATGCAGCTGTGGCAATGCAGCTGGGACTAGATCCTCCCGGTGTCCTTGTAGGGCTGACGTGAGACAGAACGTGCCCAGCTGACGGGACGTTACCACTACACCTTCAGCAGGCCAGTCGGCATCCCTGAAGTACACCAATACAAAGAAGTACAAGATTGTCATTACAATGCCATCCCAAGACTTTTGTCCCTCTTTTCTGTCACGCAGCTCTAGCAAATGCATGCTCCTATTTTCCAGTCAAGCCTACCAATTCAAACCAAATACATCTTTAGTTTATAAATGATAAGAATACATTTCGGTTTTGCAAAAGTCACGTATAGAAACCTGCCATCATCCAAAAATCAAAACAACAAAAAATAGTTTCACCACATCTGGACTTTGAACAACTTTGGGTAGCGCCTCGTTATGATTTTAATTAAATAACAAATACTATATCATAGTGTCAGGCTTTGCCTACATCAAGGGACTTTGTGAAGCGCATTTGCACACCAGGAAAGACAGCATGAACCGAGAGGATGGAGAGGTTGTTAAAAATTCAATATATTTTGAAAAGAAGATGCAGACATTGATGACCACCAAACTGCTGCACTCTTTTCAAACGAGTAAATGCTCTTTAGAAATAAATACCAGCAAGTAATACATACCAGCAACACAAATGAGACAGAAAGAATGTCTTTTCCATTTCCCTCTTGATGAGCATGTTTTATAATCCATAAACAACACACATAAACCTCCTTCCCAGTTATTCTAATTCACGAGATCGATTTTTACCCTTTTAGAGAAAATGTTTTGTTGCTTTACCAGTCCCTTCTTCCTAGAATTGCTTTTAAGAAACTTGGTGCTATATGCGAATTCAATAAGCTACTAAAGAAAGCACCTAACGTTCCTTTGTCTCTACTGGTCATTTATGAACACCTGGTTCTACGCACATGCTTAACTCTTTTCCTTGATTCAGCAAAGTGCTAGATCACGACAAATGCTTGAGACGTATTACCAATGGGAATTGATTCTTTGTGTTGGAATCAGATCTGCTTTAAAAAAGCTTTCCTTTTAACGTATCAAATAGTTGAAGGCTGGAAAAACAGGAAGGATGATGCTAATACATAGTTACTAGAAGCACACTTATTTTAAAACAAGTTACAGAACCATAGAATAACCTGCGGTAGAAGGGACCCACAAACATCACTGAATTCAACTTCTTGCTCCACACAGGACCACTCAAAAATCAAACCACATGTCTGAAAGCGTTACAGAATCATAGAAATCGTAAGTATTTATGTTATCAAGATAAAAGTATTTATGTTATCAAGATAAAAGTAAGATTGGTCTGGTGTTATCCCATTAAGTCATCTCATTATACATTGCCACTGGTATATTTTCAAAATCACGTAAGGGATCATTCAAAGTAGCCATCCTTCAGCCTCACGTAGCCTACAAAGGACACGAGTCCAAGCTATTCAAAAAGTCTCTGACTGAAATGAACATGACTGCACCTTTTCTATTTTTGTTTTCAAATGGTGATCTTTACAGAGCCTATGGCAACAACTCAGATCCCAATTAACTTTGCGTGACCTGCAACTTCATTTCATGAGAGAACGTATCAAGCATGTCAATGGAAAACAGACAGTATAATTGCAAGTTGCATAGAAAAGAAGTAGAAAGGTTGTTCTATATATATATATAAAAAAAAAAAAAAAAAAAAAAAGAAAATGGTTCTGTGATGAGTTTACATGACCTGCAGCCTCTCCCTGCC
Source organism: Nettapus auritus (assembly GCA_011076525.1). Classification (NCBI taxonomy): domain Eukaryota; kingdom Metazoa; phylum Chordata; class Aves; order Anseriformes; family Anatidae; genus Nettapus; species Nettapus auritus. The sequence goes on along the minus strand of CM021776.1, from coordinate 3,716,067 downwards.
TTTAACAAATACACAGCATTAATCTTCCATTGGTGCTCTTCAAAATCCTTTTCAGTGGTATATGAATCAGCAAAGCCAACAACTTGCCAATGTTTTCACAATAATAATAATAATAATAAAAACATTCCGTTGTATATATTGATGTCAGAAGAAAACTCAAGCTACCCAAAGGGCACAGGACAGGTAGATGTGTAACTTCAACTTCTGCTGCCATGACCAACAAAACAGTGTGCAGTACTTTCAGCATGAGCATCTTTATGGAGGTATCAAACTTCTTAGAACTTCTAACATGGATTTTTTTTTCTTTTTATAATGACTTACTGATGTCATTATAACGACATAACAATATAATAATAAAAGTTAGCAGTACACAAGCTTGGTGTTCAAGTAAAATGAATGGGTTAGGGTGTTCAGAATTGATTGTGATTCTATGAAAAAGAATCTACCACCCCTCATTACAGCGATGGACATGTAAAGCACTGAGAGCTCAGATAATGAGAGAGAAAACAAACCCAAAGTGGAACATGGCAATGAAACGTGAGGCTCTAACCCAGTGTTGTGCCCACAGACTTATCCTGCCTTATCAGGAAATGGGATTAGTTTCATACTTCTGCAAAGCAGGTGTGAATTCTGCACGAATCACAGCTATAAAGATACCACAAAAACTGCAGTGGAGACAGTGAGTCATCAGAAACAAGTAACCAGATTACAACTGGCAGTTTTCATATCAAGTTCCCAATAGGAATTGTTTAAAAGCAGCAGGTTTTAATAATTAACAAAGAGGAAATGAGCAATTTGCTCATACTGCCTGCTTGCACCAAATCTTTTCTGTGTGTATGTATATAGCGACAGTCAAATTCAGCACTTTATGAGGCATAACATTAATTTACACAAATATCTAGAACACACCGAGATCAAATCCTTGCAGGGTCTGGCCCAGTACGTCATCCTTCCAATGGAAAAATGTGACTCAGATCTCAGATGGACTAGAGCAACATATTCCTGCTTGAATATGAAAATGTTAACTGCACAAGGAATCACAGTCCTGGTGAGCTTTGGGTATCTTCACAAAGAGTTAAGTTTGAATTCTTGAGGCATTCGCACATCTTCATTACAGCTAGAAATGCTTTACTTATTCTAATTATCTAGACTTCTTTTAGCTTAGCAACAAGTAAAACCTGGTCTTAAGCAGTTATAAGGGTTACTGTCATTCGCCATATAGGAAATAGTTAGAAAAAAAAACGAAAAATTGTCCTCAAACATTTACCCAGGGCTCACTGTGTAGTTTAAGACTTCAGTTCTAAGAGGACCACAAGACAATGATGACAATTGTTTTCAGTAGCAATTGATTACATGGTCCTCTAAAACCTTATGTACATCATGTCATATCTGTACTTACCTTGAAAAAAAAAAAACAACCAACATATGGGTAGTGTGTTACTAAAGAAACTGTCTGTTTAAACATAGTCACATAGAGTAAAATATCCTCCAGTAAAATATAATTTTGCTTTTTGCTTCCACAAGTGAACTTTGGTAGAGACAATGTGAATTGTTGTCAGCATTCAGGAAGGCTGAAATAATTTTGGTAGCTTCCACCTTTGGAAACTGCAAGGCCTGGGTTAAGTTTTCAGGTATCAGGAAGCTGATACCTGAAAACATCATGAATCAGGCAAGCAGGATGTGCGGAAGACTGAGAAGAGAACTGGCAGATGGAGGAAAGTGCACCTGTTTATAAGTTAAAAGCCAGGAAGAATTAAAAATAACTCAACATTATAGTGACTTTTAAAATCATGTTTCTGTTATGAGATGAAATAATGAAATTGTAATCTAAGGTAAAAATATCTTTTTCCACTTCTGAACATGGCTGGTCATTTCACCCATTTGTCTGTCTCTTACATATCTTAAAGAGGGCATAAGAGGATTAAAAATTGATTTCCATCCTGCCCATTAAAACTGACAGGGCATTAAACAGTTCTTAGACTACTGTAAGGCTGCACCACGCATACTTTCTCACCGTGACTCAAACTTATCCTGCCTACTCTTAGACTCCCTCAAGGCAAGGCAAGCACAGCACAGAAACACTTGAACATCTAGATTCAATGCCAAGCATTTGTTGCGTGCACCACTAGCTGGATAAAACAAAAGGAGAACTGAATTGTTGCATCCATTAGTTTCAGAAACTATTTCAGTCTTTCAAAGCATAGGACTCAACCTACTGGAACCCCACTACTTATGGGAGACAAAGTGAAGATCCCACAGAAACCACGGTATGAAGCCTTTGCCATGAGGTACTAACACATGCTTAGTTTGCAGTTCAGTGAGAAATCAAGAATTGGGACCTATCAAGAATTTTCAATCTGCAGTTCCTCGATTTATTAAGAATTGGGTTTATCAGTCTCCACACTGGGACGCTGAAAATAGCACAATAAAGTGCCTTGAACACAATGAACTCCAGAGGAAAAGCCGGCATTAATGCTGGAATGCCAAAATCATTCCATATGCATTTCTGATAGAATAGATACCAAAGGCAGACATTCAGATCTACATTTGAGTATATTAAAATACACACAGCACTTACTTGTGCTCTACTGACAAAACTCTCCAGATAGTTGTGCTCTTTGGTTCTGTATCTGTGTCATATACAGATACAAGACTTTTCTTAACAGAAAATTGAAATTTATCTAGTGTGATGTCCCTATGACTCTACTTTAACTCACCAGCTCTGCAATAATTCTAACTTGCAGCTAAGTTTTGAGAACTCAGAATTACATCTACTATGAGGGCTTTACTGATTCTAGTTGCTTCAGTGGGCTCCAAAGTGAGCTCCAAAATGAGGTGCACAAGATTATCTATTGGGGTTCCTGAAGAAATTCAGTAGTACAAATATATAATTTATAAATGAATAAATATTGAGAATGCGTGCTCAAATATTTTTTTTCTTACTGATAGAGGTGTTTGATCAAAGGACTTTGGAGACCACTGGCTTGGACAACTCACACACCTTGAAAATCTATAATAAGCAATACAGAACTGCATAAACTAATAACACAGAAACAGAAGTATTTTACCAAATTAAGTCAATAAATGCCATATCAATTCATGACAAAGAATAATTATTACTGTACTGGTCATAATTCTGTCATAAACCTGTAGCAGGATTGCTTGCATAAAGTTATCAATAGTCTCAACAATTAGTTCCTCCACCTCAAACATGGATATTGCATTAACTTGCATTGGTACAGATTCTGTTTTTCCCATTCCCACAAAAGAATTTAATATTATATGTTGGAGAGAAATCACTGGCCAACACTTCTGAAAACATTTGGACACAATTTATCCAGATGTGCTGCTTTAACAGGTGCTCTTTATCTTCTTGAAATACAGACTAGAAAATATTACTTCAGAAAATATGAAGACCTTTACTAATTTGGTTCCCAAACCACAACAAATAAGTTATATTAACTCTTTCTGCCCTTACTGGCAAAATTACTAACTGTAATTAATACCATCAGGATTCTTTTAGTTTTAATATGCAAAACGTTGCTTCAAACTGTGCTGACCATAAATTGGCATTCACTCATAAGTCAGAACAGATTCTTCTTGTATTATATTTTCATTATAATCACTTTCTGTTATTTTTTCATACTTAGAATTTTAAAGGTACTTGTGACACCAAAGGCAGCAAACTCCTGAGAAAACAAAAAAGCCCGTGAACAGCACGGACTTTTTCTTGATCAGAACATTGTAATTGCTGTTCATAAAGAAATAATTATGACGCATAACCCCTAGCTTATGTTCCTAAACTAAAAACATAGCTTATAAGCTATGTGACTATAACTTTAAGCATCTGAACACATTACTATTCAGACGAATCAAGACCATAGGACTGATTTTTAGACATGAGCACAGCTTTTACTCATTTTTGTCAGAGGAAATGAAATGTTCCTTACTCCTGACAAGTCAAGACACATTGAGATCAAACGAAGAATCAAGCGTCTTCTTTTAAATTTTAAGCTAATTTACAAAATGAAGACAACAAAGTTTGTTATTAAGTTAGATGCCACACACCCATCACAAACTTCATTTACTCGTTAAGAACTGAGGAAATGACGGGCAATACTTGCTGCAGCGAGCTCGGCACTTGCAGCGGGTTGCTGGGGAAATGGCACCACCTCCAGTCCTTCTGCAGGCACCGGTCTGCAGCACCCCTGTGCCTTGGTGAAGGGACTTCCACTGAACGCAATGGCCGTTCCCTTTTGCAAGCAAAATGTATGTAAACGTATTTCTGTTGGAATCTAAATTCACTGGTATGCTAGCAGACTAGGAATATATGCACTGTTCATATAAAGACAGTTTACTGTTAGAATTTTTTTATTATTTTTTTAAATTTATGTTCGGAAACAGTGTGCTTTTCTTGCATGTGACCTCTTGGTGAATGCACGATAGAGCAGTACAATTGAATTTTACCTACATATCCTAACTTTACATACATATCCTCACTGAAATACAACACACAGTAAGAATTAAAATGATTCTGTCAGTGTAAATCTTCAAGTTGTCAAGGTGTCCTGAGTGGAAATAGGCAAGGAACAGAGGATTTCACACAATGTAATTTCAACGGTCAGGGACCTCTAGGACATTGTACTTCAACAGTTAGAGTGCTGTTTCTTTAAATTATCTGTTGAGCTGTGGTATTTCATACTTACTAATCCTGCTAAATAAAGAATTTTCTCTTTAGTCTTGTCAGCATCCTCCCTAATTTCACAGCTGACCCACTCACTACATTTTTAACTTGAAGCAGACCCGAAACAAACCCAGCCCTCCCCAGACCTCTCAAAGTTCACATACAGGACTCAGTTTCAAGCCTTGAGTTAATCTAGAAAACCCTTAAAAATTACTCCTTTGCCTTAAGAGTTTAGGCCTAAGCCCTGTTTGAGGGTAAACATCAAATATTCAGCTGCGTGAGTGCAGGCATGATGTACTCACTTTGCACTTAATTTGCTGTAAAGGTGATAAAAGTATTGAACTGGAAGAATTTGAACTCACCTTGAACAGTAAGAATTTCTTTTGGAGCTTTTTAAATAATGTTTTATATTTAAATAAGCATACAGACACGGATGCAGACTCTTCTCCCTTACTTGTAGCAATTCAGTTGTGACAGTAGAGGCTGTAGGCAGCATTCAACTGCAGGATGATATTTCAGAGTGTCATAATTTTTTGTATTCTAGGATAAATTCCACTGGGCAGGTGTATAATTTACTAAATGCATATAATCTGTGATTTTTACCTCTGTCAAATAGTATGAAAGTGTGTGGCTCCTGTTGCACAGATGCAACTATCTGCCATCTGAAATCATACTATTTAACCTCAAACCAAAAAAACACCCATATGATGTTTCACTGAAGTGAAGGATGGTGGAAAGATTATGTTTTGCAAAGCAGTATAAGGCAAGAGGGCACTTCAGTAACTGAGACTGAGCACTCCGTGTGGTTCACTTCAGTTCCTCAAGAGATTCGAGATCTCCCCGACTAACTCTTCCATTCTGGTTTGAGCTCACCATTTTTCACCTTTCTTCCCAGGCCCTGTTCTGAATTTGCATTACCTCTCCCAGATGTCTTTTTTGTTTATTTCCTTGTTTCCTTTTTCACCCTTTCCATTCAGTATTAAGTCATACTGGAGGAATAAAGGCCTGAATCACACGTGTGGATCTGACCCCCCAAAATGATGGTTAGCTCCTTTATTTGTTTTAGCTTTACCTGAAAATGTTATTTTATGTTAGATAATTTGTTTAGAGAGAGAGAGTGAAAAAGAGCCATAGCTCTCTGCACTCCTCTCAGGTACAAGATGGACCCAAGGCCGAGCTCCCAGCAGGGATCTGGCTGGGGTGGCGGGACCAGGCCCTTTGCTGCCCTGCCAAACTCCCCTGCACCTTTCCAATGAAGCCTGGCACAACAGACAGCAACTCTGAGGTTACTCTACATATTCCTAAGAGGACAGATAACACCTTTATCTGTTCCTGAAGACTTAGTACAAAAGCAAATATCTAAATTTCCCACCAACCTGCTCTGCAGTACAGCTTTCCTTCCCTGGTTCATTGGGAGCACTCAGGCCTGCAACACACCATGCAACATCTCTAGCATATTGCTCACCTCAAATATCATTTTTGTTTAATTCCAGCACAAAATTGTTAAAAACAAAAACAAAAACACACACACAAAAAAACAAAGCCAGCAAAGACCAGTAGTTGATAAGAAAATGTCAGAAGTTTCAAAAAAATCATCCACAACTACATTAAGTGAAGATTTTGAAAGCTAGCTCGCCAAAATATGAATCACTTAAGACACAGAAAACACTGAAAGCATCCAATTATTGCATTATTGTTAAACTGTAAACATGATTTTATAGATTCTACATAGCTTCTGGATGAAATCTGTGAGTTTTAAACATGGTAATTTTCAACACACCATATTCTTATAATGTCTGTAGCTGTGGGAACTAACTTATGTACCAGAGTGTTACAGTATCTGACATTTAAATATTGCCTTGATAGCATTTCCAAACAATTATTTTGACATTCAGTATGTGCTTGGAAATACTGAAGGAGGAAGAAGTGACAATCTGAAGAGGAAAACAGATACAAAAGCTACATAAGTTCATGGCAAGTGCTGGAAAAAGTGATCATCTCAATGTCTAAATTCTGCGTATTTACCAGAAGTTTTTTTTTTTTTCAGTGTGAAAGTATATTTAGGCTTTGTCTAAGCTAAAAACTTGTCCTATTAAATAATACAAAAATGAAAAGTAAGATAAAGCTTCTCTAGTGTTATCCCACGGCACTCTGACCTTGCAGTCCTTTGCACAGCCGATGTAGCCATGCACAGCACTGGACGAAGCAGCCACCATGTAAGGTTAAATCCTGTGCAACACTGCAGGCTTAAAGGCTAATGTTAAGCATCTTTTGTTGTTCAACAATGATTTTGGTTTAGAACATGTTACTGTATGAATGCAATTTTTAGAAAATGATTGTCCCTTTCCGAATCACAGGACACAAAATGATAGGATGTGTCTTTTTGCCTTCCTACGCTCTTTGTTCTCCATATCCCTTGCACTGTCTTATTATACAGCTAATCATATGCTGAAACTGCTTTTAATTTAGTCTGTGAAGACAGATTGGTGTATGAGGACCACTGACTGGGAGCAGGGCTTAGCTTCTATTAAAATGATGAAGTGGGCTACCAGCTGCCCAGGCAGCCTGTCAGTCCCCTCTGGTACCACAAGCAATCAGAAAGTTAAACACATCCATGGCTGGCCTTTTGTTTCTACAGCCAAGTTAAAACAACAACAACAAAACAGGAGGTGTCATCTGTAGGACAGCCAGCTGATCAAATCCAGCATGAGAGCCATTTGGAAATGACATTAACCAAGCACACAGACCTCTTCACCTGCTAACAGGGCCGATAAGTGTAAAAGTAACTAATGAAGCCACGGGAACATGCAAAATAGAGGGAGTTGCTTAATTTTTAAGAAGGGAAAGTGAGTGGGGTAGATGGGACAATGGCAGCAGAAATGGGGGAAAAACAACCAAAAAGCCTGCAAGACTTCTAAGGCTCACTTGTTAGAAGTTCCCTGGAGATCACTGGAAGTCAAAGTGCTTCTATGAGGACCCTTATCTGTGTTTTATTCCTTTACCATGTCATAATACACCATGCCTAGTTTTTATTTTATTAGTATTTATTTTCCAAACTCTTCCTTCAAAGCTGATTTTGGGTAAATAATTTAGGAGCTTGTGAGCTGAGGGTTCTGTGATTACAGAAGGGCTTAGAAACAAGCAAGAAAAATTCTTTGAAACTTCCTGTCAGCTTTCACATCACTTTTAAAATTAAACGTGTTAACTATACTTAAAACAGGTTAGCAGCTGCCTGTGCTTGTGGCTTTAACGAGTTGTTAGGCCACAACTGTACTTGCATTAGAACAGACATCTGAGCTAGCTTTTTTTCTGGCCTGACGCATATATTTTGTAACCTCAGCTTTGGACTTATTGTGTCTTCAAGCACATTCCTCTTACGATGTGCTAATGCTCTTACTAAGAAACATCTTTGCACTATGAGCCCAGATGCTGGTTTGTGGCGAGCTGTAGAGCAGGATGATTTCAGTGAGTGACACCTTTGCTGCCGTGCATACCATGGTCTGTTACAAATTCCTAAAGCCACTTAAAGGAACTATGGAATATTGCACAACATGAGGTTTGTCTCATCATTGAAGTGTTCAGTTTTGAGGTTTGCTGTGGAGTTAAGCACACCCCAAACACAGCTTCTTAAGTAGCTTTATACGAGGACATGTCTCCTGTAATAACTATATTCTTATCCCTGAGAATAATGGTACAATAAGAGGACATAGAAGTGCAGACGAAAAGGTCTTCCCTTTGTAAAGATGACTAAAAGGAATGTTTTGCTAGGTTAGTATCATGCTGTTGTATAAATTTAATTGAATATATACATATTTTGAAAGCGAAAAACAACATGGTAAAATCAGCAGGAAAAAGACACAGAACTGGCCAAATGAGTAGAAGTTGTTTACTATAGAGAAGAGAGAGAGGCTCATCTACACACCCCGTTAACAAATCAATTCCTTCAGCTTGGGAAGAAAGTTTATTTCTAATGGCACCTTTCCAGTCATGTACAGTCAGAACAGACTGGCTCCCAGACTAGTGCACATAAGAAATAGTTTATTTCTATTGTAACAAGAGTTCAATTCATTTATTTTTTTAAATAGTATTCTAGTGACCACTGCAAGAATATTGTGTACAAACAGAAAACCATAAAAGATCTGAAACAGCATTTCTCTAAAACATTGTCTTCAGTTTTTAATAAAACTTAGATTTTGAATCTCAAGTTTTGATGGCATTTTGAATACTAACCACAGTTTGGGAAAACCACCAGTTTGACCTTTGTAACTGAGCCATTGTGGAATAACTTACAGAAGAGTAATAAATGCAGTACTTGACTTCTGTTCTCTCCAGGCCATCTTGCTATACTATTGGAGTTCAGAAACTGCTTCTGTCTTGCTTATTGCTTATAAGTAAACTCCCGAACCATTCTATTGTTGGAATTTGTACCAGAAGAAACTCTAATCTTGTACTGCATGGTCTGCCAAAAAACAAAGAGGCTAGGAGCACCACGAGTTACAAATCTAAGTCCTCATCTCCATGAGAAAGCTCACTCTACTATATTTAAAATCTATTTACGAAATATGCAAATCAACATATTGCCATTTGCATTACCTAGGCTGTTTAACAGTTACACATAATCAAAAAATAAACCCGAAGGAATCCACCGTATTGCTATATTTGGGTATAGTTGCAAACGAAAGTATGCTTTACAGCCAGGCTGTGCTTCATCAGTGGTAATCATTAAAGTTATTTTAAATTTGTAATTGATAATCTTGTAAAAGCAAATAGGCTTTCACCATCCACAGAAATGGTAAGAGTAAATACCACCGAGGTTACCCTCCTCACCCCTGCGATCGCGTGTCTTTTTATTCCTGTCCTTTCTCAGGGCTTCTCTGGAAACTCCTTTGATTTTAGAAATTGATGGGAAAGGAGTGCAGAACAAAGTACTTCTCAAGCAGTAGAACATATGCTCTGGGGAAATTTTTCCTCCAACCTAGATAATTCTTAGCAAAAGTCAATATAAAACAATATAAATATTTGATAGTAATATAAAAAATTGCCTTAATACTGGGAAGTTGAGAGAAAAGAATAAAAAAATCCAGTGGAACATTTATGGGAGCCCATCTGGTAGATAAGTCACGTATAGATATTGACCATCTGGGATTTGAACTCTATACCTGACCCTCAGCTGGACAGCATTTGTTGCCATAGTTGTTTAATTAGAAGGATCTCTATCTTGAAGAGGAGGAAACACTTGAAAAATATTTGCCAAAGCACAATATGCCTTGTTTGAGATTTTTCCAGTGCCTTCCTTCCATGCAGGAACTAACGTAGTTATATTTATTTGTTTGTGGATTGATTGTGTTAAGCCTTTTGCAGCCTGTGTGAGGAATTACTTTGTGACATGTAGACTGAAAAAAATCTTCATCACTAGCAAATTCCCAAGACACACTGCTGATTCGTTCAACAGAAATAATTACTTTAGCAAACGTTTGAGTATTTTAATGCCAAGAGGAAGATTCCAGATATTTCCAAGCTGGTTAAAGCTTGCCAGTCTAGCTGATATCCAGAAACTTCTCGTCAACGTGATGTAAAATTGACACACCACTTAATCAGAAAAATATGATTTCTCTGACAAAAATATTTTATTTTTAGCAAATGTTACATTTCATTTTTATTAATATATTCAGACATGACATCTTATGGTTCCTAGATTTCCCCTGGAGGTATAGATTTTAAACGTCCAGAGGGAAAAGATAATACCACGCACTGATTTGTTGACATATGAGCTCTGAAATTACCATCGGAAAAAATTCCGAGGTCTGCAAAGATTATTTCACAATCTAAAGTGCATCCTAGCCTTGTGCTTAGGAGTTTTAAAAGCTTTTTGAAAGGAAAGTTATTAAGTATGAATAGCACACATAAGGGCCAGATTTTAAAGTAATTTTTTTAAGGTATTGTTGCAAAGTTCATCTCCCTTTTAATGAATACTGACTTCTTGGACAAAATGTTTCTCCCTTCCTTATCTCCTCAGCAGATTCAGACAGAATCAGTGAAATCCGTCTTTTGTGCTTTGGTAGACATGAAAAATTACAGACAGATATGGAAAAGGCTGAGACTACCATCACAGGTCTCATTTGCTAACCACTGTCTCATCTGTTTCAGACACGTATGGATATGAGTACCCTCAGGGCAACGATATATTTTTTTCTATTTCTTTGATGGAGAGTTAGGTACACAGTTTCTCTTATTAACAGCATCACTAGCCACTGGCATGGATGAGTCAAGGACCATGTACCTGACCTCACCACTTAGGAAATGAAAGACAGAATAACCCCAGCGAGCTAATGGGGTTCTGAGCAGGCACCAATAGATAGCAGGTCATCACCTCGCAAAAAGTGTCTCGTGAAAGGTTAGATGCATGTGTGTGTGTGTGTGGTGGGGAGTGTTAGTGGTCCTTTTTCATTGTTTATAAGAAAGCCATGCAAGGATTTATTCTCCCCGAACTTATTTTCATTATCAGAAAATTCAGCTTCATGCTAACCAAAAATTACTACTGCGGAAAACTAGGCAGTCCAGGATACTACATACTGGGAGTCCTTCAGACCCTGAATTCAGATCATTTACAGACACCAACAAACAGATTCCAATTTCTATGAAATAATGAGTTGTGTTAAGGCTTCAAGACTCTGTTCTGAGAGCGTTCTTAGTTCTCATCTCTGATCTCCAGGGTGTCCTGACATGACTATATGAACTACTCAATTAACCAAACAGACCAAACCTAACCACTAACCTTTTGACATATTTACAAATGCAAAGCAAGCATCTTCCCCCTCCTCAGAAAAGCTTTATGATATCGACTACTCACAAAGCTCCTCCAGTGCACTCCTAGCTTTCCCGTAAGGTTCTTTAGTGCCTCAAGTATACTGCATTTTCTTTTAAGTCTGAGAAAATGATCAAATATTGATATAAAATACTACTAAGCCAATAAGCTTGCTTAACAGTTGAGTACATGCTTTGAAATAGAGGGTCAGATACAGAAGTGACTTGCACAGGTCTTTTTCCTTTTGAAGAAAAACAAGCTGAAATAACTCGCTATGCTGCTGCATCTTGCATCTTGCAGCAAGTGTATGATTTTCATTTTGGATATCTTTGCATAACAGCCTCTCCTTCTTTGCTTTGAAATGGCACTTATGGCAGATACACTTTAAGGGAGCCTACTCCCAATTTCTTTAAAAACTTCATTGTTTCATTATTTTAGAGGAAATGGCCCTGTCAACAAAAACAAAACACTTGTTTGCTGAACATTTCCTTAAGTGACAATAGCATAAGAAGCCCTGATCATGCTAGCCCATTAGCCCTGACCCATTTTTGGCAGTCTATTTTTATCCTGGAATCCTTTGCTCACCTATCACCACGTAGCACAGTGAATTGTTGTACCCCCAAAACCAAAGTGCCAGAACGATCAGATGAGAGGAAGCAGGCTAGAACAGCACTGGCACAAAAATTACCAAAGAAATATAATTTACACTTCTTTTAGCATAAGTTCTCAATCTCCACCCTATTCTTACTCCAAGACACTCCAAGGCCTGTCCCTGCAAGGCTGGCATTAGATGCCGGTATGAACTGCTGTGCAAGTCTCAATAACCTGAATAACAAATCTGCTCAAGTACTTAGAATAAGCAGGTAGAATAACCAGTAAAATGCAGTGGCTTCAGATCCTGAAAGAGAATAAACAGCTTGGGACAAGGTTTTCAAGGAGCTGACTTTAAGGTACAGGTTCTTTTCCATAAAGAATTAATACTGGCCATTTGGAAAGATTTCAGGTATTTATCCATCTCACTGGCCCCTTGCCTCCACAAGTGTTTGTTACATTAACGTGAAAATATACAGACCGAGTGAAATTCTATCATCAGGTCTCTGCATACGTGTCCAGAAAAATCACAGCAGAGTACACTGCAGGACAGAAATCTTGAGTATTGCTATTTGTGGTAAAGTGCTTAAACTAAGAGCTGTGTGCCTACAGCAATTCAGACAGCTCTCCCAAACAGATTAAAAAGTATGCCTTTCATAATGCCTACTTCACATTTATTTTCAAGCATCAAAAGATAATTTCAGATAGATAATAAGCTATTCAGAAGACCAATCTGTCCCTACTTCATTGATGTGGTGAAATAGTTCATTTTTCCTGATTTAAGCATGAAAGGGAATTAGACCATACAAACATCTGCTAATACAAATGTGTCTACCTATGCAGAATTCATATTTAGCAGCATACAGGTCTGCAGGCATCTTGTGGACATCCAGCAATTCTAAGTAAATTGCAAGTGGGCTCTGAAACTAAGCTGAATGCCTAAGATTAAAAATATGCATTTTAACTAAGAGTGACTACTTATTTGGTTCTCAAACTTTTGTTATATCAACTTCTATTTCCTTAGGACATTATAAAAAACAATAACAGCTTTGAAGCTGCTTTTATGGCTTTTATGCAGCCTTTCTCGTAGCTGTATCTGTCAATAATAGCTTTTATTTCTTCCAAAAGAAAACAAGACTCACTCCTGGATGAGAGGATCCAAGGCAATAGTAGAAACTTTTATCTTCAAGGAGGCGTCAGAAGCTCAGCATCTCCTTCCCCCAGCTTTCTCTGAAATTTCCCAGCTGCTTTACCTACAGCTTCAGGACTGCAGCAGCCGTGGGACCAGGCGCTCCTCCGAGCAGGACTGCCGAGAGGCGGTCAATAAACACCTTCTCGCTGAGGAAGGACTGACCACAGTCATGCACCTTTCCCCTGCCAGCCACTAAGAGAGGAGAAATAGCCAAAAAGTCATTTAAAAGTCAAGAGGTGGAAAAAAACTTTCAGAAAACATCAGCCAAAGAGATCTTCTTCCAAAGCCTGTGGGCAACAGAAGCTTTACAGCATATGTAAGGGCAGTAATTCACGGCTGAGATTGCAACCCAACTGTCCTTTTAATAGAAAGGCACGTTATTCAGAAGACTCATAACATATTCTGAAGGCTCCCAAGCATCAAAAAGGTCATATTTCCCCCTGCATCAGCATGGCTTTGCATTCTGCCTTTTTGACAGAGCTATTATAACCTGCTCAGGCTTGGGGAAATATCTCTTGCTTTAACACAAAAAACATGCAGGCTGCAGGTGAAATTGTATTATCAGACCTCTGCTAAAGGTCACAGCGAATAACTTCTTGTCCAAGCAGTGACAGCGCACGCAGCTGACTGCACAATGGAGCCCAGACCGAGGTGCAGCTTCTCCAGCAGCTCAGCTGCGCACCAGCTCTGCTTCCCGTATGGTGCTCAGCACAGAACGGCCACCACGGGTTTATGTGGCCACAGGAACTCATTCTGCTGTAATGCAGCAGTGTAAGTGTTCAGATACCTTTATCAAGGATCTCCCCTGAAAGGTCACATTGCTTGCTGCCCAAATACTGTCGAATGATATTCAGGACAGAAAACGGTAACCAAACTGCGGCTGTAAACATAGCCTACTGCACGGGACAATGTGGTATGCGATAGTGCCCAGGAAGACATCAATGTTAAAATAAATGTATGAAAATAAAGAACTTCTGGGATTGCTGAACCAGAATGCTTCCTGTCAGGGTGATGACTCCTCCTGTGTAACTTCCAGCCATGGTGCTGCTCCCTGCACAAATTGGGCCCCACTACACCGTCTAAGTGGCTCCCTGATGGTACGAAAGAATACTTCATTACTCTGCTACCACAAATGACTGAGAATTCATTAAACGCAAAATGCCTTGCATGCTGCTGAGCCCTTTCCAGCAGATCAACATAGGTGTGACCAACTCAAAATCGTATTTAATTTTTAATCAATCAGTTTGCAGCATGCAGGCTTAGGCCTGAGGACGCTCTCCTCTTGGAAGCCCTCCATGAGCATAGCAGGTCAGGGAACCGTGCCTCACCTACCTCACGCTTTGCTTAAGGTTCATTAACCAGTCAGATTTGATGGTCTGAAATAAATAGGGAGGTAATCAGCTTGGATTTTTTTTTTTTTTTTGGTCTGTTACTGCAGCTGTCATGAGATCCTGAACTCTGGTAACGAAGCAGCGCTCCTGTCCCCTCAGCAGCGGTGAGTGCAGGGAAAAACCAAAAACCAATCTATTAACACTTCAAATACTTCAGTCACTTATTAACTGGCTGGCAGTTAATTATACTAATGAACTGTCTCCTGCTAAAAGATGACTGAATATGGGACACTGCTTACCACATAAATTCTTGCTGTTTTTATAATTATTGTCAAAACAAACAAAAAAAAGATGAAAAGGCAGATACTGCACAGAAACAAAGAAGATGCTTTACACAGTGTTCAAAACGCATATCAAGAATGAGATGCCACTTGTCTAGTAAAATGAATTCCTATTGGAAAAGGAATAAAGCCTTTCCTAGGTTTTTAGGAAGTTTTTTCATTAAAATCACTTCACATACCAGGATTTTCGCGATCAATTTACAGCATCCACGGATGTTAATCACACAATTCATAAGCATTACATTGATCAGTACTCACCAATTACTAAAAAGTCATCTGACTCCTTCCAGAACATGCAAAATCTTGTTAACACCAGATTAACGCAGAGCTCTATTTTCTTGCTACCTAATTTGCTTTACAATCTAGCAGAAAAATAATCCTCTTCAAATTTACAGGCAGGTAACGCTTCCATACAGTGTTTGTTTGTTTCTACATTCAGTGCCAAAAAGACACAAGCTGAAAGGCAGCTTCAGAAGTCCTCAAAATATGGTAAAAACCCAGAAACCAATCAATGGGGCAATCTAAGAACATCAAAAGCAGTACCCTTCCAAAACAAATCCTAAAAGACAATCGCTAGGTGGGTCTGAGAAGCAGTAAGACCAGCTCTGGAAGCGTTCCAGGTGCCAAGCAGACACTTTTACCATAGTAACCCATGGTTCTGCATCAAGTAGCTCCTCTGAGCTTATGTAAATAAATAATAAAACAGTCTGTTAACTTCTCTAGAATGCCTGGGATTAGGTTTCTGACTTCTGGGATTTCAACACCCATTACGCTCTGTGTCAGGCAAGGACAGAGCTGTGGCACAGCTTCAAGCCAGGGCTGCTCTAAGCCCAAACCAAAGGTTTGAGCCGAAGCCTGATGCAACTGTTTTAATGCAAAAAGATGAAAACCCAGAAGAGCACTAAAAGTTGAGTCCAGTTAACTCAATTTTTTAAAGTCAGATTAGCTAAACTGGCATCAGGTCCTTTTATACAGGGACAACTCTACAGGCCCAGGTTTAAAATAAAGAACATTCTTAGAACAAAACTGGGACAGGCAGTTGTACTGGGTCTGGCTGGGATGTTAACTTTCCCTGCAGCAGCCCATACAGTGGCACGCTCTGCACTTGTAGCTAGAACAGCAGTGTTATCACACCAGTGTTGTGTCTGCTGCTGAGCAGTGCTGGCACAGCATCGGGACTTTCTCCAACCCTCCTGGGGGGTGGGCAAAAAGTGAGAAAGAAACATCACCAGGGCAGCTGACCTAAACCAACCAAAGGGATATTCCATACCATATGGCGTCACACTCAGCAATGAAAGGTGGAAAAAGGAAGAACAGAGGAGGGGTGGGCTTTCATTGCAAAAACGTCTGTCCTGGCGAACACCGGCTACGTGCATTGAGGCCCTGCTTCAAGGACGTGGTCAGGCATCGCTCATTGGTGGGAAGTAGAGAGTAATTTCTTTCCTCCATAATTCCACATAGCCTTTACTTGATTTGTTTTGCTGTTCCCTTTCCCCCTCCCTTTTCCCCTTTCCCTTTTTTCCCTTTAGTTGAATTGTTAATTAATAATATTTCCTTAATATATATATATATTTCCCTTTAATTAAATTATCCTTATCTCAACCCGTGAGTTGTTCTTTCCTTTACTTCTTCCCCTCCTCATCTGGGGAGGGGGAGTGAGAGAGCGGTTGTGGTGTTCAGCTGCCCAGCACGGTAAAACCAGCACAGCAGCGCCTAAAAGCAGTCCCCAGATCTCACACTGGTCCACCACTCATTTCGGAAATTATTTGACCCTTCTTAAAAAAAGAACACCCCACAGTCTTCAAGTTCTTAAGTACCTCGGCTCTTTGTCCAGGAAAGCACACGACCAAGAAGCACTGCTGCTAGGCTGGCGGTTCGTATACCCTCACCCTGAAAGACTGCCGTGTGAAGAAAGGCTTAATTAGTGCAAATATTGCAACTTCTATGGCAGCTGTGTTACACTACAAGTCCAACAGGGATTACATTTAAATCATCTACCGTCTCTAACAGTTCCTGCCTACAAATTTGTAGCTTTTAGCAATAACATCGCAGACAGCGCACAAAGATGGAGAGAGCATGTGCAAATACTACGTAGCAGCATTTTAACAAGAGCTCATAGCAAGGAAGCAAACAGAACTGGAGAGGGGCTGGTCTTGCACCAACAGATCTGCAGCCTGGTAAAGCTCAGCATGCCCTTCCTGAACTTGTCACAAACCACTCGTTTAAATTAACAACCAGCTTGAAATAATCTAGCTGTGCAAACATGAATATGCCATAGCTGGAAACGAGCAGCGTTCAAAGAGAGTTACAAAATATAGGAATCCTAAACAAACCCAATGCAATGGGTAATTCACCCCTTGAGCAAGTCTGCTTTAGGAAGAACAACTGAGTTCAGGTGAATTAATACCTGAATGATTTCCTCTCCAGGTTCCTATGCATAGACCAAAGACAATGGGAAAAACATGGCACATGTAACTATTTTATTATTTTATTATGCAAGGTGCATGAGGACATGTTCACACCTCCTAACTCGGGATTCTGAAGGCACCAACTTCATCCTAACCTCGCAGTGATTTGTTACACTCGAATCAGGAGCTTATTAAAAATTCATTAACTGCAATGTGCTATTGGCACTGTCATTCTGCAGAGATCTTTTAACCCAAAGGAAGGTTTGCGCTAGGATAATTACAGTGGTACTGTATTAAAATACGAGAGTAATGGCTATATAGAGCCATCCACTGGATGACGATTAAAGCATCCAGACTGCTAATGACAGCTTGCATTCAGCTTTGTCTTGTAGCTTCCCAGATGCAGTATTTCAAGATGACAATGCAGATTTCAAGATGACAAACAAACCCACACAGAAACTAAATACAAAAATCAACATGTTCTGAAGTTCAGGAGTCAGTATGGAAGACATGAGAGTTTGTTTTGTTGTTTTAATCTTACAGGTGATGCCTCCAGCCCCCAGTAAATCTTGTTAGCGCTTGAGCCACAAAACAACTAGAAGAAAATCACTTTGATAATGTCTGATCTCAACAAAAGGTGTCAACTCCATTCCTTACTGCTATAACAAAACATACCAGTCTCCTTTTCTGAGAAGCTGTACAGGCACTAGCCCTGTAGTTGCCAGGAGGAATATCTGAGATCTGTGCTCTAGTTTCCATTCCAGATGGAAAACAAAGTGCATAAATTAAAGACCTGAACGTACACCCCATTATCGCTGCCTATGTGTGACAGTTAAACAGCCATAACAAGTGGCGAGTATCAGCAGAGGACAGTTTCCTATCACCTGCAGCACGAACCACCTCTGGCCTCGGCTTTCAGCCCCGTCTGTGCAGCCCACTGCAGCTCCCGGGCTGGAGCGTCACTGCAGCGGTGAGCTCCGTGTCCCTGCCCTCCCACCGCTGCCCGCTGTACTCCCTCACCAACACTAGCATAAGATTTTTGGGTGGCCTTGTGGTGAACCCTGCCACTGCAGCCGCCTGGGTGAAACGACCTTTTTTTTCCAGCTGACGTTCCTGCGCGGATGTACAACGCCTGTGCTGGCACCATGCACGGGCAGCCTGGGGGCAGGAGCAAGGAGCTGCAGTGTGGGGGCAATACCACCACTGAACCCCAACTGGGGGTTATCAGATTGTTATATTATTCCTTTACCCTGACCCCTATTTAATGCATTACTGTTCAGAGCAGTTTGAGCTTTCCTAATGCAGTGTGGATGCTCAGAAATGAAGAAGCCCTCACTGAGACGCCCCAAACCTCCCTTACGTGCGCCAAGCTTCCCCAGCAGCCTCTCCCCTGCACCGTCGCTCATGCTGCTCAAACGCAACTAAGGCTCAAGTGAGACCCTTTCGCTTGTCAGGGTGCTGGTTTTTCTTGATGAAAACGCAGCACTGCTCTGTTCGTTCTTAGAAAAAACAAAGCAGATGACTAAAAATAAAGTATGACTGAACCAAGATGGAAAATGTTTGTAGCAGAAGGAAAATAAGTGAAGAAAATCCATGACAACTCATACTGAAGACTAATTCTTACTTTTTTCCAGATGTGTACAGCTCTGAGAAGTAACTATTGACGATTTTCCTCCATTACTTGCAAACAGAACTTTAAGATGCAAGCTGAAAACTATGCGTTACATTATTATAAACCCTTTAATTTATTCTCTGCGGGCTGTGGATCTGCTGATTCAGACGGCTCCAGTCTGCTCCTCTAACCACTAACCCCGTCCTTCGGGGCTGACTGGCATGTGGCGTTACCGAGAGCACGGGAAATTCAGCATGCAGCCGGTCTGCTCCCGGGCTTGGTATGACGCATTCCTCTCTGTGCACACCGATGTAACCCTATAAATGCAACAGCTAATCTGAATATGTTGACAAACTATTTTATAACTAAATATTTGCCTATCTCCCACCTATGGTGTGTGACTGAAATGCAACCTTAACACGAAGTAAATGACTGATTCTTTCACCCCAATGCTGCTTTCATGCTTTGCCAACTGATTCTGGGAGTGCTTTCCACCTGCAAATACCAGAACAAGTAGGCATTCACCAGAGAAGGAAAGCGCTGTTTTTCAGAGAAATACTGCACCCAAGTGAACCTCAGAGCAGTGGGAAGGGCAGTTTGTCCTCTGTGCATGTACTGCACCAGGCACGGGCTCAGGAAGAAGGGGCAGTAACTGTGATAGCACCGCCAGCGGTACTGCTCTGCCCCGCGCTCAGGAGCGGTGCCCGTGACACACAGCACTCTTCCCCTCATCAGGAATATCGGCTACAACCCGCAGTGCTTCCGGGCAGGAACACGGAACACCTCGTGTGTGGGTAGTGACCACTGTAGCCAAGGAGAGCCAAAAATGCCCCGGCATGGTGTGGCGAGTCACTGCTGGCCTGGGGGAGGCTGGACCTGGCCTAGAGAAGAGGATCAGGAGCCCAGATCCTGGAGGGTGGAAACAGGCAAACTGGCCAGGAATGAAAATGAGAGCTCTTGAGAGCTGGGGACCAGCCCCAGCAGGGCCCTGTCCCGGGACTCAGGGCTTGCCCTGCTACCTGTGACATGCTGCGAGCCCAGCCACGCCGCCTCTCCTCCTGTCCCACGGGACAACCTGGTAACATCAGAGGCCCCCCAGGGGCTCAGGGAGCCAAGCACTTGGACAGGACAGAAGTCTTGTGTACGTGGCACAAGCTCAGCTGTGGTACGCTAATGAAGAAATCCCTTCATCTTTACAATTCTTCTAATTTCACTATTTCACTACAGGAGTAGGCAAACACCCCACAAAAGAAAAAAAAAAAAAAAAAAAAAGACACAGCGCAGTGTTTTCCATATCACACTGTGCCTCCCTCTCCTACACTTACTACATGACTTAAAGCTTCCCCGTGTAAAAAACAAACCACTGCATCTTGTGCCTTAATTCTTCTAGTGCTACACATGGTTCACCTTGCTAACGGGCACGACCCTACGATTTTAAGATCTAGTCACGGTAAACTTAAACACATACACAGGGACATAGATGCTCTCTCCCCCCAAGGCACACGGTCTAATTAAAGCAGACAACAAAGTCTCAGTCAATTTTTTAAAGCAGTTGGGTTCCAATGAAAACAAGACCAACCCTGAAGTGCAGCACTAACAATTTTCCTTCTGAGTGGGGCTGTTTTCTGTCTCAGGCATAAAACCCCTCATTCAGGCTCTGCACATTCACAGAAGCCCAAGTACAACTGGCGCAGTGTAGTGAAGGCAATGCTCTGCTGTTTGGTGTGGTGGCACCAGGGGTGTGTAGGAATACTTGCAGCAGGGCGGCTTGCACACAGAGGGAAAAAACAAGCTCACTGTAACCCTAAATAAGATGTGCCTAAGCTGACTGAAATCTCCAGCAGAGGCTGCCTGGGTTTCACAGTTCTCTAGAAATGGGAGGAGGCAGAGAGGGAGAAAGACTGGTATAGCCTCATACTTGGTGGATATAGACATGAGCCAGAACGGTTAGTGACAGCCTCCTAGAATGCAGGGAGAGGCTCAGGATTCCTGAAAGATAACAGAAAAGCAAATTAACGTGGTAGAGGGCTTTTTCCACAAAGGAAGTATTTTCTTTATGCTCTCAGATTCATTGATGTTGCTTACAATGAAGATATGATCAGTTAGAACAACCAACAACTGAAACTGAAAATACTCGCAGCACTTTAACAACGAACTTTATTTTGCACTATGCTAATTGTGGAGCCAGCGAGCTGCTCTATAAATAAGCGACTGCTGTAAACCATGAAGCTGATGTTCAACCTACTACTCTGACCAGGAGTAAGTTCACTGATAAAGATAGATGTGGCTGTTGTGATAGATGTGAGCACACTTTGCACATTAAGCTGTAGAAAAATAGCCACATCCAAATAGTCTGAGGAACCTTTGAAGCTCAGTCCTGTGGGGAACCTGCGCTTTTATAGCCTGAGTTGTGTGCTGGACTTTTCGCAGGAATTTCCGGCAGTACTAAGGTCAGGATCAATATCTGTGCTGTAAAGACTGTTTCTCTGTATTTAAGCATGAATTTGGTTCATTTCAGGCTTTCCCTCTATTTCTGGTTCCAAAACCAGATCATAAATAAAATTTCTTATTTTACCTGAATCCTCTCTCAGGGATTATTTCCAGTTTCTGCTGTATTGACTCGCTCTCTGCTGGGAACTAAGTGTCTTTTCAGCTTTATTTCAGCATCCTGATGATAAAAGCTCTCCACAGCATCATTCTGGTTGTAATGAACGTTCATGTAGGAATCCAGGCTCCCTACACTCTTTCCTCAGCACAGAATAATTATGCAGTGTGAAATGCAGTAATTATTTAGATTACATGATTTCTCAAGGGAAGCTTGCATGACAAAATGTACCATTCAGATCATGTAACCCTGAAACATGAAGAAACTATAGCCTGAGAATGGCTAGCTATTTTTAAATACATACAATTGCTGTGAGAACGCACAATCACCGAGTGTCTCGCTTAATAGCTCCATTCCTGGAATAAACTCTGCTGGAATCTCCAGCAATGTGCTTGGCAGGGAGCACGCAGCATGTCAAACGCGAACCACTCAAAGAATGCGACCGGCGATGCACGGCAGCCACAGCCTGCCATCTCGCTGCAGTCGGCTGCGCTTTCACACAAGGCACACAGGTAAGATACGAGCGCTACACTCGCTTAGAGATGTTTGAAACTTAAGCGTTGTATTCTGCCATAAAAGCCTCCGCCTTCTTTTCTCCCCCTTCTGTCTGAAGCAAATGATGCTTGCGGCATGCTAAACACATGCTTAATCTCCGGATTTGGGAGATACAATGAATAAAAGATGATGATAGGCAAATATTCATGAAAGTCATGTTTCTTTCATATTCCAAATTCCGCCTGCTTGCAAATGAGCCAGAGGTATTTCCAAGACCAAAATCATGAAAACTCCTCTTTCCTTGAAGATTGCTTACAGTAACCCTGTATTTTTCCTTTCAAAGCTTTAGTATAAGGACAAGAAAGAAGCTACCCAAACAAGCATCTCAGACTACTTAGAGTTAACTATGCAGGGCAAAAGAATACGAGCAGAGAAAGAGGCAACACACGCAGCTTTCAGACACTTACCACAAAGTAAAGTTTTAAATACTCTTACTGTACCTGATCGTCCTGACAGAAATGCAGTATTTCCACATCAGATTCCACATTGCACTGCCATCTCCCTTCATG
Organism: Nettapus auritus; assembly: GCA_011076525.1. Lineage (NCBI taxonomy): Eukaryota > Metazoa > Chordata > Aves > Anseriformes > Anatidae > Nettapus > Nettapus auritus. The sequence continues at coordinate 3,693,434 of CM021776.1, read as the reverse complement.
ACCTCCTCTGAAGTGTTTGCAAAGTTAGAACGATTCCAAGTAACTCAAGGAACAAGAAAGTTTAGCAGCATACGAAAAAGTTAGTCCAAGGTTCATGCAGCCGCCAAGCACTGATTCACGATTTCCAAGTGATTCCTCCGACCTCCACTCAAATGAACTCAGAGAGAAGCCAGCTTTCTCATCTGAAGTCTCGGGTTACTTCTTTCTTCGTGATTTACAAGACTTGTTGTTTACATTATTTGCAAGCCAGAGAAGATTATTAGAGGCTGTTCAGAAAGCCACATACGATATTGCTCCAAGTTGTCAAGGAAGACAAACCTACCTATGCAGCACCTACAGAAATTGGTTTAATTTATTCCACTTAAAAAAAACAACAACATCAACAAACCCAGCCCAGTAAGAGGGCCTTAGCAAATCACTTACTGGATCTGTGAAGGCTTACCAAACACGCCAAATGATATGGCTGAGGCTGAATAAACTCCCAGCTGTTTGCAAAATTTCTCATGTACTGTAATAAACTTCATAGTGCTAAAAGAAGTTATGAGTCATTTTCCGAGGCTGTGTTTGAACACAAAGTTAGGGCTTTCAATAGTGAATGTCAGCTATGACACTTAGCTTATAAATTACATCAAAAATAAAACAGTAAAATCTGACTACAAACCACCACAAAACTTAACTCCCTTTGCAGACAGAATTCTCTTATTGTCCTGAAACCTCACAGATAGGTCAGTGATAGTTGGATTTTGTCCTCATGACAATATTTACCCCTCAAAAAGAACCCAAACCCCATGCATGACATAACACACAATTTCTCAGTGATGATGGGGCTTCATGAAGAATATTAAATATTTACACTGCTGCTTTTGATACTATGCTGGAGAATTTAGCCCTTAATTTTTCAAGGATTTAGTTTAAGTGCACGGCATTTATCACCAAAACTTTGAATAGGATTTAAGCCTCAACAAACACACAGAATCACCCTATATAGAGAAATTTTATTATTTTTGTTGTTGTTATTTTTATTTTTAACTGAAAGACAAGTCCTTGAAATTCTACCCTGGTTTCTCCGAGACCACCCAGAAAGTCAGTGTTGTTGCTATGACATTAAAACTTCCCGAGCCTTTAAAGCTCAGCCCACTAGACCGCACTCTCTTCTCTGCAAAGGGGTCAATGGCACAGTTATCAGGGGTTCTTCTGGATCAAAGACATTAAATGAATGTTTATATTATAAAACTTAATTAAGCAAGAAACTAAGTTCATGCTGCTTCTTGGGAGAACAGTATGCTTTTATGATTAAATGTCTGTTTTCTGTTGCACAACTCCATTTTGTATAAGACCATTTTATCTAGGATCTCATGACTGGTACTACTAGTCTGAAATAGATTCTGTTTCAGTGATTTTCTGACAACGATTCCAGGAATAAGCGACTGACGGCTCATAAAAAAGTTAGAACAAGTTCCACAGCACATTATACGCTTTAAATCGGTAGACATAATGGAGAAAAATCGCATTAGAAAACTTAGAGACCTGTTCTTAACATAACCATTGGAATACATTTAAATGATGGAAAAAGCTATGCAAGTTCAGGCAGATCAGCTGAATGCTCCTGATCACCTTAACAGGCGAATTTGAGAGATGGGGCGCCCATGATACTGTATTTCTTACTTGCGTATGGTGCACACTTGGAATACTTGATTTAGCATAAATAGGGCCATTATATATGAAGTATTAAACGAACAGTAGTTTATTTTCGGTGTAGTATAAAGCTACCAAACAGCATGCTTATTAGTGTCACCTACATCTACTTGAACATGTATCTGAGGCATCGACGTAATTGGTGTACTCGTATTATGCCTTCCTTGATTCACATTCAAGTGCAATATTTAGACATTATCAGTATTTTATGTCTCTAAAGACAGATTAAGGTGGATGTCATACTGAGATCTACAAGAGACTTTTTAAATACAAGAGTATTAATCACTTGCTTCATCCATGTTTCTAGCATTTATGCACAGCCAGTGATCAAATGGATTAAAATAACATCCGATAGAGTCATAGGACAAAACTGAGATGCTGCCTTTTTTTTTTTTTTTTTTTTCCCCTTTTTTCCCCCTTTTCTCTTAAATCATTGCTGCAGCATTTACCACGCGAGGAAGACTACAGTTTTATGAAAGAGCAAACGGAGAGTTTCAGTTCCCCTCCTGGTGAGCTGAGTTTGTGCACTAATTCCCAACACGACCAAGGCAAATCAAGTTAGCTCTCCACAAAGCAAACACTCGTTCTGCAGGGAACAGCAGGCCCAAATTTGGAATAATTTAGAGCTGGTAGGCAGCCTGCACATACAAAATAATACACATACAGAAAACGTTGAATACTGTGCAAACTGTGCTATGAGTTGATGTAAATCAGTATTTTGGGTCTATGATTAGATCTCAGATGTAAATAAACGCTATTTATTCTGGTGTAGGTATAAAGAAAAAAAAAAAAAAGACTGAAATTCTCATTGAAATGATGTTTGAGGTATGCCTAAGCCTTACAGCATCCTGCAAAGCTTCGTGTGGGCTTGATTTGACCAACTGCAGGTGCCGGTGTTCTCAGCAGTAGCTGATGATTTCTGTACACACATGGATGAGGCAAACTGGTGATTAATCAGAGCCCATGGCTAATTCTGCCTCAAGATAGGCTGCCTTTTCAAAAAACATCACCCTCACAGTGTGATTGCTAAGGAGGTAACATGAGATATTGAAAACAAAATAGTCCCACCACCTATTTCTTACTAATAAGAGAAATCTTGTTTGGGAATAGAACTTTTCCAGGAGCAGGAAGACAATGTCCTCTTTGTCTTAGCTGTTTACTTTCTTTTCCTTTGTTCACAGTGACATTACTATGCCTGAAACAAGACACAGATTAGCATATCAAATGATTTCACTTTTTTGAAGGCTTGTTTGCTTTCACTCTATAACAAGTCAAGATGAGCCCCAGCACCGCAGGGGCCTTTTGGCATCACATCTGCCTTTGACACGGATTTTCCATTTTGTACATCAATCATAATCTATCGTAATGACTCCAGTGACAGTCTTCTCCCACACTCACATGCTCGGCCAAGTAATCCCAGCCAACACAGAGACTATGGGGTGGTAACAAGGGATGTTTGGAGACAGTTGCTGCCTGGCTGGTTTATTATTCCTCTTTGGGTGTGGCAATAAAAACTTTGGTTATCTCTTCCCCTTGAAATGAAACAACAGATTCCATTCAGAGGACATCACTGCACCCACCCAGTCGTGCTGTGCATGGGACCATGCTCGGTATGAAGCGGAGCTCCCCAAACAGATGTACTTGGTTGGATTCTTTTTCTTCCATTATACTCCTTGGAAACCTTTACTAAATTTTCCTTGCTTGCAAGTCAGCTACAGCACAACCCTCCTTTTCAGCAGCCACGTCAGCACCTTTGGGGCCGGACCCACAGTGGTGGCCTGCTAATAGTGCGTGCACTGCAAGCTGCCTCCATGCTGCCAAGCTGCAAGGGAAAGCTGCAAGGAGCGCTGCCTCCTTCCAGCATTTCTTCCCACTTCAGCCCATCAGCATTTCCAAACCCACTCATCGAGTGTTTTGTTTTCAATGGAGCTAGTAGTAGGTGTAGTAAGGAAGTGTTTTCCCCTGCATCAGAATGTCATGTTTGCCTAGGCTTCGCCCCAGGTTTGTGTCCACTTTTCTGCACTGAGTGGACATGCCAGCTATCCTGGAGCTGCATTACTCTGTGGGTATAACAGGCAAACCAATCATCTTTGTAACAAATATTGCGTGTCTTTTCAGGAAGAAATCTTTAATTCAGTCACAACTGCTAACTCAGAAAAAGGTGATGCCGTGGTACAAGCCTTCCCTTACAAGAACTGAGCAAATGGCTGAGGCAGCTGAAAATGCACCTGCTCGGGGCTCTCCCTGCCTCACCGCCAGGCTGAGGCTGCCTGCTGCAGTCAGCACCACGACCGCCTGCTTCCCCACGCTCCCACCTGCCGGCTGCAGCACTGCCTGCGACTGCTGGGGCAGGTGAGTTTGCACCAAGACAACCTGGAACAGCTGAGACAGGCACTTTTTGGCTTTCCGAGTGTGCACAGAAGTGCTGGGCTGGAGCAGGGGAGTCAAAACAACTGGAAGAAACTATCTAAAAAAAATACTGGAAATGAATTCAACAGAAGTTGTTTGTCAGAGCCCTCAGCTTGGCCACTTCCAAGCACACAGCACATGGTTTAGTATCAGAAATACGGTTCTTTCAGTGTTTTTTATTGCTAAGAAGAACCCAGAGCCACCATCAGTCCCCTGATGAAGCAGAGCACTTAAATTCCTTATATATATATATATTAAGGGGGGCAGAGTAGGGTGGGAATGGACAGACATGAAAGAGAACTGGAGGATTTCAATATTTTTTTTTTTAAACACTGGAAAAAAAAAAAAAAAAAGCTTCTCCAGGCAAAGACATTACCAGGTACATAAATCACTTCAAGTATTAAAAAATGCTAGAGCTAAGGTTCCTGTAGAAGCTGTAGGTTTACATTACTTTCTAGTGATGTTAATAGCCAGGCAGTGCTGAATTTGGAGGCTCCTGTTCCATTGTTCTCCCCCCTCCCGAGATTCATTCGCATTTTGCACTGAAGCCTGCGCGATGGGCAGCGCTCGGGGGGAGCTGAGCACGCCGAGCCCCCGGCACAGAAGTTGCTGTGAGGGGCTCAGAGGAACGGAGCGCCCAGGACAGCTCATCTGGCCTGCTCTGATACAGCCCCGCGCTCCGGGCGCACATCACTTCCCACACGACATGCCTGCAGCCGAGATAACCCCACCGCTTCAGCTGTACATGGGCTCATCCTAAATTTGGTTAGTGTAACATTCCTACAAAGAGGGAAACGGGCATACTGCAGGCTTCACGAGTGAAGGTGGCAATTTGCTTATTTTCCTCAATCTTCTACCAGGACAAATGATCAGGAAACAGAATTTAACAGTGTGCCTATTAGTAAGCAGAGTGTATTCACAGGGCATTTAACAAAAGAAGCTGTGAGCGCAGGAGCTAGCAACCACCATACATGTTTTTGGTTGTCAGGAGAGTTCCAGGCCTATTTTTAACTTAGGTAGCATTGCCTTTAGACAGCAGCCATTACCAATTAAGGATTGAAAGAAGCCTTGCAAATAGATAGTTTTAACTTTTTAAAATGAAAAGCAGTCTGGCTTTTTAGGCAATTTAGGGGATCTTTAAACCCTTAACTTGTAACAGGTCAACACGTTCATTAAATTGGGGAAGAGGTTTAAATAAAGTATGCTCACTACATTTTTTCCTCAGCCTCCACTGTATTTTCTTTCCTTCCCTTTTAAACTTCCTATTCTGATTTTTCAGACATTCCTAAGAGCATGCACAACAACATTTTCTGGGAGCTCACAGCAGTGACACCCACATACCAGTCCTTCTGCGGAACAAAGCCAGCGTGATTTGGGTATTTTGATAAAGGGCATCCCCTCTCGTCCCCACAAGCTGGCAGGTTTGTGGTGCTTCTAAGAGGCCCCTGCAGCATCCTTCCAGCTGCAGTCCCCGACAGGCTCCTCGCGTGTCTCCAGCCGCCACCGTGCTCCCAGACGCCCTTTTCTGTGACTTAATCTTGGACGACTATCAAAGGAAACTCAGAAAGCTTCCAATCCATGTAGGCTCATAGCCAAACGCACAATTTAAATGTGACTGCCCTAGGGCCTGCCCATCAGCTGCATCTAAATACGGTAGAGACCGGGCACTGAAAGAAAAGCCTGGCGCACATCGTGCTCTCTGGGGTACAGCTAAAGGGCAGGCAGCGCCACCTCCACATCTGCGATGGCGCCAGCACAGATACCGAAGTTCCTCAGAACCTGGTGTGTGTCTTTGAAGGTGCGCTTGTGGAAGGCTGAAAGCTGCACAAGTGTGAACAACGGAGAACCTCGATACTTGGAGATGATTCCTGGGTGCAAAACATTTCAGAAAGGCTTGACGTGTGGCTTACTGGTGACCGCAGAGAGACAGAGAAAGAGCGACACATATACAGAGAACTGCCTCCAGCCTGAAACCCAGATCATCAGTTACAGCGGCCTGAGGACACACCACACAGCCCTTGGTACTAGCACAGGATTTTTGCTCAGCAGTACCAAAGTCCCACAGCAAGCCCCGGTGAAATCGGGGCATGGCAAATTAAGGGATCCCAAAAGGTCCACCAGGTAGGAAGGAAGAGCATCCCAGAAAGTTAAGAAAAACTAGGAGTATGAATCAAAGGCATAAAAACAGAGCATTTTCAACGCTTTTGTGAACACTCGGATACACAGCAGTGTGAATTACATTACAATGAAGGCTTTAATCAAACAACTATTTTGGGTGTTTTAAGTTATCAAATTGAAATCATTAGTTCCCTGAGTGCAGACAAATCCTCTGATTGCTTTTAAGGCATTTTCTTACCTTATATATTTATTTGAGGGCTTCCTCAATCATTTTTATACTGCATATGGGAATATTGCAGCCTGCACTGTTTGCTGGCTGTGCTTTAAGAGGACGGTGGATCTGGGGGGGGAAAGAGAAGGAGAGAATTTTATGCTCTCAGCTGCTCCGCAACTGCATAAACTTTGCCAGCGTGAACCTCCTGGGAGAGCTGTACTATAGGCATTATGACTCAGCCCTGCTCTGGATGAAGTCACTGTCAAGTGGAAGCAAACTATTTGTTTCTAACAACATATATGGTGAACTCCAAATGCAAGTTCAAGACAAAGCTGTCATTATTTCTCCCACCCACTTTGCTATCGTTTTGTCCGTTCAGATCGCAAAGGAGCTCACAATTTAAGCGAGCGCCAGAAGGAAAGCAAACCAACTGACATCACCATGTGAGCAAAAGAAGTTCCTTGCTCTCATGGACTAGAACCCAAAGATTTTTGTTCCCCTGACTCACTGTCACTGAGATTTGTAACTATCATACAGCTCTTGTTTCCAGGGTTGGAGGATTACAATATGCTATATAATGCCCTCCCTCCCCCTTTATTAAACCATTTTTTAAAAATGGATTTAAAAATAGAATCCCTTTTAACTATGTACGAACATGTGTCAACGGAGGCCTTTGCATCTCTTATTTATGCTGTGTTTTGCTTGGAGGAAGCAGTGCTGCTCCTTGCCTGTTAGCAAGCACCTTGTCTGGCACATCCGCAGCCACCCCACGTAATCACAGAAGCAGAGTCCATGCTGTCAACACCAGAGGCGAGGCACAAAGACTATCAAAGCACTCTTTTTTTAAACAAAGAGTTAACCTTGAAGACAATCCCAACATAGACCATTTACAGCACGTGTGCCATCTTTGAAACTGCATCTAAATTAGGACTGGCAATTCGTGTAATGGTTTCAAATGCTACAAATTTGTCTTGGATAACAGAGTGGGAAAGAGGAAGAGCAGAGAGCTGCTGGTGCCCTGCAGAGTGCAATTTAGAGGGGCTTTAAGTGGCCTCAGTGAGTCAGGGACCTGGTGACGTTCTAGCACAGCAGCAATAGGCTGCTCCTATCAAGGAGGTTTATGAAAGCATTTTCATTTATAATCACCACTGAAACATCCTAGTAGGACTGAATCACATACCAAAATATAGACCTGTTCTTGCTTGGAGATAGGCTTAAGCACATGATTCAATCCATCCTTAATCACAACGCTGGAATTGCCAGTCCCAACTGGAGGCTGGCAGAACAATGCCAGTTAATCCCCGCCTCACAAAACCTGTCATCGCTCACTTATCTTGTTCTGTTGGGGTGGCTGGAATAAGAGGCCTGCTAGAAATGCCTGATTGTTCTCTAAGGGACTCATGCCTCTTTTGGAGAAACCAAATTTATAAAAGCAAAATGAAAAATTAGAAGTAGAAAAGTGAGAAGTTTTCATTTGAAAACTGCTCTGTTTGTCAAGCAACCAGTTTGCAGTAAGGTAACCTTTACAAATTAAGCACTTTCTTTTTAAACACTCTTGTCTTAGCAAAAAGAAAAAATTCTGGGAGGAAAAATCCCCCTCCCAAAGCACAGATTATAATCTTCCTCACCACCAGTAACAAATTTGCCCACTTCATGCTTTATCTTTAATGCAATGCTAATGGTAACAATTTCTCGCTTGGGCTATTACACACCAGCTGGCAGAAGCACAGCACGATGCACCCGCTGGCTGTAGAAAATCTTCACTTTCGCATGTAAAACCTGAAGTCACATGGTTTTATAATAATCCACTGAGCAAGCATGACACATTCATCCTCAAAATCCCACAGAAACCCTACAGTGATTTGCTCATCTTACACTGTAATCTATTTTAGAAATTCACCTCTACACTTCCAGTATTTGTATTCAAAGGGCCCTGAAAACCAGCACTTAACCGCGGGGTTAGAGCACAGACCAAACCACACCCGGTGCTAAAGGCAACAAGGAGCTGAAATTTGATTTCCACAGATGAATGATCAAACACTTTTTGGACCAGGTTTCTACCCCAACACCCACAGTTTTCTCCATATAATCTGCCCCAACTTAGATAAAAGCAGACTGTGGGTTTATGTGTGTTACTGGCGGCATCATTACCTAGCAGTAACTTTGTTTTGTGAACATGCACATGATGGGCAAAGGCCTGGCCACTGAAGCTGCAGCCAAATTTACGAATTAGACTAAAAGCACAGTTGGTTTATTTTGTCCTATTTCTCCCTTTCCATTGCTGTGCTGAGAAAATACACATCACTGAATGGGTTCTCATAAAGGACTGGGAACTGTACAGTAGCCGTCAGCTGGGTTTCTCTTTGGGAATGTCATACGCACAGCTTGGTAGAGAGTTCTGGCACTGAACTTCTGCTTTGTAAACCTATGTTCAAAAACTGGCACCTCAGAAGGCAAAAAATTGTCCTGTTTTCACTCCTTCCCATCATCCAGAACCACTGCTTTCTTGTGATACCCTGCCCGGCACTATGATACAGGCAGGGAGGGCGACTTGCCCCGTGCCCCCCTCCTGTTCCCAGCCCCACAGCTCGGGGCAGCAGGGATGGAGCTCCACCACCGCCAGCCTCAGTCTCTCCACAGTCTCGTTCCCAAGGGTTTGAGGAAGAAACATGAGCCAGACAGCAGCGCGGGGAGCCAGCCCCATCCCGCCACACCACTCAGTGCAGGACCAAACAGGCCTGCGTGGACCTCCCTCTGACTCCATGAATGTCAACGGAGATGCAAAGGTCTGTGCAAGCAGCTCCCAGCACAAGACAAAAAATATAACTTAAAATCACAAAAAATATAGCATAAATCGCAGTTGTCCAGGTCAGGCCACACACATGACCCCATAAGACTTCCCTGAGTAACAATGTCTGAAACACGCAACTTGACTTCTGAATACAGCAGCAAGCCATGGAACTTCTGAGCAGACCTGAAACATTTACCACAGTTTTCAACATCAACACCAACTGAAACCAAAAGTCACACCAGGCTCAGGCAGCGCACAGCTGAAATAGAAGAGCAGTCACATTTCTTGTCACGTACGGCTCGCTAAGGGTGAGTGTGTGAGGGCGCTGGGCTGAGCAGGCCGAGCCACCCCTCAGCACCAGGACCACACAGCCCCAACAGCAGCTCCTCCGCCGCCTCCTGGGCCTACCCAAAGAAGTCCCTTGCTGTCACAGCACCACGTGCACATGGGGATGGCTCAGGGCGCTGGCACAATTTCCTCACGACCTGCAACTGCACCTCTTCACCCAGAGCCACAGCTGGCTGCCAGCAGTAGCAGCAGCACGAAGGAGCAGCGTACCTTGGCTCCTGCCTCCATTTGCTGGCACGACCAGGGTATAATTGAGGGCAGACAATAACCCTACTGCAAATACTAAAATTTCATAATGACTCGTATGATGGAAACGTTACTCAAGTCCAATTTTGGTTATCTTATTTCATACATAAAAATAAAAACACAGACAGATGCACACAACATTTCTCCCCACAGCACCTTGGCTCTTTTCCAAGAGCATTTTAAACAACCTGCAAATACTGATAAAATACTGATAAAATACTGATAAAATACTGATAAAAAGTAACTAAAAGTAAGTCGCTTTTTCTTATACTTTCGTATACTTTTCGCTTTCATATACTTTTTCTTTTATACATCACCTTCCTTGCATTTAGTTTTGTTATTCATTCTGGACCATTTGCTTTTCACATCCATTTGCCACTGCTCCAATCAAGAAATTATTTTGCTTTAAATGTGAGAAAACTGCAATTTCCCTTCAATTTTCCTTTTCTCAGAATGCTGAGAGTAAAGTACTTCTACCTGACATTTCAGTGCTTAGCCTCCTTTTACTTCTGTTCATACAAACACTCCAGGAGGAGGGCTCAAACGCATCTAGGTTTCAATGACAAACAAATTAACCGTCTGGAAGGAAGTAAATGGAAAGTCCTTAGGTATTGCTGAGGTTTCCGTTAGGAGATGCAGAACAACTCCAGGGTAATTCATTTGCAACAAAGCTGGGAGGCTGCCAGGAATCCAGGACATAAACCTTTAGTTCAGTTGTATTTGCTCGCATCAAAAGAGTCTGGCTGTATTTCTGTTATTTTATATGGATTCTCAGCAAGGAAGGTACTGCAGTGGGCTAGGAATAGGTTGGAACTTTTTTTGACTTCGAAAGGAAACCTGTGAAAAGCTGCAAGGGAATAAAGCTATCTTTTGAAACTTCACTAGCCAATGGTCACAGATGAGGGTCCTATATTATTCAATGCCAGAAAGTGGGGGGCACCCCTTAAACCTTGAAAAAGATTGGAACGGTTCCTTTGCCAGCCTTCAGTCACTGCATGAAAAATTCAACTGCAATTAGCATTTAGTACAAAGCACTTTCTGTAGGCTGACAATAGATAGTCAGACCAGAAAGTGTACATAACAAGAACAGAATCCTGTTTTAAATTGCATGGTTTTTGTTAATAATGAAATGATCTCCCCTTTTCCCCAGAAAATTCAGATACATCTAAGTCCCATTGATTGGTAGCGTGAATTAAGAGCAAGAAAACAGAAGTTTAGATTAAAAAGCGTTAGGGTAAGTTCAGGGACACGTTAAATGGAATTGCTTATTTTGCTGTTCCATTAAATAGGCAAGCTCAATGCATCTGACACCCAGCCCTATTCTTTATGATCACTATTCACCATCAATCATTTAAGCCGTATGTCAGACCTGCCTAAGTGAAGTGCCCATTGCTCTGAATGACTGTGATGTGCGCCACGAGGGAAACCAAAGATAAACTATTAGACTACTAAATACCTCTGAGAAAAAAAAAATAAAAAAAAAGGATGTATGCATTACATACATTTCCATGACATTCCAGTTTATCTCTTTGTGTTATTTACAGTCTAAACTACACAGCACAGGTGTCTGTGCCTAAGGATAAAATCCCAGAGAATAAAGTACTAATTGAGTCTTAGCTGGGATGATTTGACTTAAAGGAAACGTTAAAACCAAACAGCATCACCACCTTTCACATCTGCACACAGAGACAAAAGTGGCTGATAACCGATGCAATAAAAAAGCAGCTTTACAATCTTTGTCACAAGTTCTCATTAATTCTCTACCACTCCCTCTTCCCCGTGCATATTTGCCTTTCAGCAATAGAGTAGAACAACAAGTAAAAGCACTGGTGGCATCATGTGCAGCCACCCAGTTCTGAAAAGAATTTCAGAGTTAATGTTCTCTTACCTTTTATAGAAACCGTGAAGAGGCTGGAGACACAAAAACTGCCAGTAATCCAAGCAGAAGGCCTTTAGCTTCAGCATTTTCATATACTTGTACTGCAGCAACTGTAGTCTGCAGCTAGATTTTAACAACAAGACTTCTTTTTGTTATGATTTGAATGACTCAAATCCAATCCAACACTCCTCTCCCTATTGCTGCAGCATAAGTGTTTCTAATTGCTACCAGTGCATGCAGCTAGTCGTGCACATGGCACGGCACCTGCACAGTTGCAGTATCCTACTTTAATACAAAGAGGCAGTCGCACAAAGGCTACAAATTCACATAGGCTTTTGATCCTGATGGCAGTTTGTCTTTCCCAAAGTCTCCAGCGCTACTGGGATAGCTGTTATTACACAGAAATCCCACTTCTCCTTTTGGCTATTTTAGGCCATTCTAATAGCCCTCTGGGCAAACAACATGTGTATATTCCGGTTAAGGTTTCTGAAGGACCTTTGGAAAGCATCCTGAGAGCTCGCAGAACTTGGGAAAACACAAGCAATTATCTCAATCAGATCTAGCAACAACTGCCTACAACCCCAGCAGTGCTATGATCCCATCCCACAGGAACGGCAGTCCTTCCCCGCACCCCCCACCTCTTTTTTTTTTTTGTTGTTGTTGTTAAATAAGCAGCGCACAACTCTGTTAATCAGCTCCTCCTGTGCAAATCACACCAGCTCCATTGTCTGCCAGCACCTATGGAAATCGTGGGCTCCTTATGACAGGGATAAAAAAAAAAAGAGGCAGACAAAACCCAACCACCCAACCGCCGGAGCACACAGCGCAGACCCTCCCCGCTCGCCAACCAAAGGACGCTCATCTCATCTCATCTCATCTCATTTCATCTCATCTCGTCTCCTTCCGACGCCGGCGGGGCCGGGCCGAGGCAGCTCCGCGGGGGGGCGGCGGGGACGCGGGGGGTGCCTGCAGCCGGGGGGGGCCCAGCACCCGCAGCACCCCCGCGGCTCCGGGGGATGCGGCGAGATGGGCGGCATCTTCTGGGGGAAGCAGCGCTCGGCACGCCGAAAACAGGCCACCTTCACTCAGGAAACGCAGCAGTCGAAATTTAGGTTCTATCTTTCATAAAAGGCGCTGATCCAACTCACCCACTTTTTTTTTTTTTTTTTTAATTATTATTATTTTTATTTTAATTTCTCTTCTTTCTCCTCTTACACCGAAGTGCATTTACTTAAGAGGAGTTCCCCGCTCTCCCAGGATGCTCGAAGCACGAGTTAACCCGAGGTGGTGCCCCAGAAATGCCTTCAGCAGGAAACCTTACTGGCACCCGAGAACACACGTTGATTGTTCTTAAAAACAAAACAAACCTCAAGTGCCCTGCTGGAGACCGGCCGGTTCTTACGTCCACTTTGCTGACCAATTTACTTTTCCAGAAGTTACATTTGGTATTTCTTATCCTGGTGAGTTTTTGAAAATCACCAATAGGGAACATTTGGGATATAGCTTGCAAAAGTTTCAGAAGAAGTATCAAAAGACATTAAAAAATCCACAGAAATAACAAAAACAAGGTCAGAATCCAAAGAAATATTTAAAAACAAAGATTGTAGCATTTGAACAATTTTTATTGCTTAACCATAACACTGCTTAAAAATATAGAGCAGCCCAAACTCCTGGTGCTTAACTTGAGGCTGTCCTCAGCATAGGCATATCTAACTCCCCAAGTGCCTGGATAATAAGCTATATTTAGGGATCCTTTTGGTTTCTGGTTTTACTCATTGTCACTGTTCAGTTACAGAAACGCCTCGCAGCGTTTTAGAAAACAGATTTGTGCAAGTTTACTTGAAGTCATGAAAATATTTGAGTAAGAATTGGCAGTTCCTATAGAGGAGTAAAGCAATAGGTGTATTATGGCTAGACAACAGCATTCCAACATTTTCACGTTGTACTTACTGCCTGGTGTTTTCCTCAGAACATGTTGCACAGTATAGGATGGGAGGTGGAAATGAACAGATCATGAACAAAACAGTTTGCATGAGAAAGCAAAAACATGATGTGCATTTGATTTGGGCCTTTTTTTTTTTTTTTTTTTTTTTTTAATCTTTTAAAGATTCTCTTCAAAATAATCAATTGCCTCTGTCTGGTGCCTGCATTTACACCTTGGGATTTCTTTCAGACCAACAAACAGCACCTGTACTCACGAAGCGATTCCCAGGAAAACACATTTGCTTACTTTTCAGAAGCAAGTCCCCTAACAATATGAGACAGTATGAAGTTTCAAGTCTATTTTTCTTCCTGATCTCACATTCTCTGGGGCTTCATCAACTTGGCAGTTCTCCAGGAAGTGATAACCATCATGTCAGATGTTACATTTTCCTATCAAAATCTTCCATCCCTGCTTTTCATCCCTAATATCAGCCCCTGTTTAAGAGGGATGGTTTTATCTGCAGACGAACTGAATGAAGCCCTTTGGGATTCAGGGCCTGTTGGTGAGTCCCAGCCTTCCCCAGTCTCCCTGGTGCTGTCCCCTGACTTCGGGGAGATGGCAACACACTGTATGTACCCTTTGGAGCAGGCCAAGAGGATAACAGAACCTTTTTCCCTTTATTTCCAAGAACAAAGGGGTGGCCAGAGAAGTTTACCTTTGAGTTTTCCTTAGTGGAGCATTCTTCTGCCTGAATTTCTTGAGATTCCTTCAAAGCAAAAACAAAACAAGAAAGCCAGCCGAAAGCAGCAAGGAGGGACTTGCTCTGTAACCAAGAACAGCTATTCTCAGGATCAAGAAAGGAGAAGGGGAAAACCATACAGAGACAATTAAGCTCCTGAGACACCATCCAAAGACGTGGCCCTGAAATGAGACTTTTCTGACAACTTACCCTTTGACTATTCACATTGCAAAGTGATTTCTTTCTCCCCCTCATCCTCTTTGTACAAAAAAATTGCTATTTGTCACCTTAATTGCTTGCTTCTACCTACTGGACTTTTAGTGAGCAGAAGCTATATACTCATGAATTTTCTGACAGCAACCAGTGCTGATTATACTGCACCGCATGCAGGCAAAATGCTAATTAGGACTTTTGCAAATGAAAAGCACCATGTTTTCAACATGTTCTTCATTTTTCCTTGTCTTCCATAGGATAACAACAAAGAAAATTAAGCTTCATCTCACGCTCACACTGGTGTAAAACCAGCTCTTTCAGAAAGGCATTTACCGCTACCCTTGAGTTTGAATTCCCAGGCCCAATAGGGCAGTAATGCCTGGACGTGCCGCAGCTTCAGCGCTGCCACCAGAAGCGAGTGGCACACTGAGAACATCTGTAGTCATTTGGAGTTTTGCTAAGGAGAGGCAGCTCTGGCATCAACGTTCTGAGGCTCTGACAACTCTTTCAAAACCAGACATTAAAAAGAAAACCGAGGCAAGATGAAAACATACGGGTGCAACTCCCCTTTGTAGGGATGGCTGCCTGGACAAGCCACGAGGCTGAACTAAAGCTGTCCACTGATGACTAAGAGTATTACATAAAATAAACTTAGCATAAAGTCAGTGCCTGCTACAGTTACTTGTACACGAGTTGCATCTCTCAGAAAAGAAAGAAATCAGGAAAATCAACTTGTCTAGCTATATAACCTTTAACTCTTAATTAAATGTGTAAATTCAACTGCTATGAGTCTTTACTTACTTACGTACGCCCTTTACCAAGATATGACAAGAAAACTCTGAGAATATTTAACTTGCTCAGAAGAATTTTGTTTGTCCATTTACAAAGCACAGAACTGCTAAGCCGGCAGTAAGAGGACTGTTTTCATGAAGCCAGGATGAAGTACTTCAGTAGCCATGCACAAGAACTTCCTGCTAATGATTCATAAGTTGTGGAGCTTGAGTTTGTCACGAGATGACGACTCTGGAGCTCCCATAGCAATTCCATGATGCACACCATGCACAGCCCACTGATGAGTGAGACTTGTGCAATGGATACAAACCACAGGGTTCTGTGCAACTGAACAGGTCCTGAATAGTTCCCGGTATGCTCAAAGGCCTCACAGCGTGGCTCCTGTATGCTGCGTCCCCGTTTTGACACTGGAAATCCAATAGTTGTGCAACTTTGTTGGGAAATTTCCTAGGTTGCTACAACAAAAATATGGAAGTTTTTAACGTTAAAGGCTTTGGCAAACCAGATCTCTCCTTCTGGCCCTTTTATGCATTTTTGGGTACCACAGCAGCAAGCATCCCTTCCCGACTGGGGAAAACGGAAGGTGGAACATGAGCAGAGCTCTTGGGCTCTGCTGCACCACCGAGACCCCTAGACACGATGGTGACGTGCTTTGTAGAGGTGTGGAGAGGATCAGGGAAATAAACTCCCCCTGCCCTTTACTCAGAAAGAGACTGGTGCCTGGAAATGCTCTGGTGTAGTTACTTTGCTTTGAACAGCTCCCAGGTTTATTCAGCTCCCCCACTTGATATTATCCTTCATTCTTTGTTATTAAGCCTTAAGAAATTGCCAAAATTTCATGAAATAGAGTAACAAGTTACTTGCTGTTCTCTTAATACTGAATACCTATTTCTGACTGTCTGTTCTGTAAACAGATCACCACTAGCTTATGAATTTGTTACAAATGACAAATAGGCCACAAATATCCAAGAAGCTTAAATATTGAAATGCCTGGAACATCTGCAGCAGGTCTGGTAACGCAGCTTTCCAGGAGCCTCGCACTGATTCAGGAAACAAAATCATCTCAGCTACCAGCTGAAAGCTGATAGAGGCCAACACAAAATATCCCCCCAAAATACCATCCACAGTATGAAAAGAGACTGTGCAAAGCCTAGTATACACACACATGTATATATAGCATGTCAGTTTGTACAGATTTTTCTCTTCTTAAGGGACATAAGCACATTTCTCACATTAGCCTTTATTCTTTATGGCACTGACTCCTCATCTCACAACTGCGTAACTTTCAAATTGACCTACAGAATGCACGTGCAGTCTAAACAAATCCAGGCGAAACAAATGATCTGTCTGGTGGGGAATCTATGCACAACTGAAATGTAACAAAATAAGAGGTCTGGATTACAATGTTCCAGAGAAGCTGAGAACCAGAAGAGCGGTAATTACAGGGCAAATTTAACTGGCGGATGGGGACAGGAGGTTGGTGAGCATAAGGCAGGAAAATCAGCCTGCCTAGAAAATGCTAATTGCTTGATAGGACACTGGATGGATGCATGTTAATCATTTCCATTTTATGGGTCACTCAAAGACAAATCTGCTCAACAGTGTTATGAGAAGACATTCAGTGAGAAAGTCTTCTGTCTTTCATTTGGCTAAAAAATAACAGCCTTGAACACTGTCTGATCACAGGTCCAAAACAGGCTCCTTTGACCTACTGAAATCAATTACATGTTATTTGTCGTTTCTTCAAGAAATATTTAACCCTAGGAAAGGCACCATTTCACCTAATATCATCTGGAGGATTTTCTAATGTCTCCTCTATGATGGTTCTATTGGAGAGTTTTTAAACATCATAAAATTGTCGCATTCATAGTTAAAGAGCTGCATTTCTACCCCCTCAGTTGGTAACTCCAAAAATGATTTCTTCCCAGATCTCTAAATTTAAAAGGACCCTTTACATTTGCATGCACATACATTTACTGCCAAATAAGTTTTTATAAAGACAGTTCTGTAAAAAAACCCCAAACACGTATTCTGAAGATTATGTTTGCATTAGCATAAGAAATATGTGAACACAGAAGTTTCGTAAAAGCGCATGGGATAAAGAGCAAAGTCTCAACATCTCTAACTTACAGCTTTATTTATTTATTTATTTATTTTTTTAATGTGTGTAAAAGAAGCATAGAACGTAATCTAGCATAGAACTATTGTTTGAAGTATAAAGAAGCGCGATCAGGGATTCCATACCAGCCTGCACCTCTCTGCTGCAGGCTTCAGAAAAGAGCCTTGCTCACCAACCGCATACTAATGAGAGCCCGTGCCACAGAAATCAACACATATGCTGTGTGTTTGAAACTTCATGGTTCACGAGGCCATGGGACAACAGCAGGGGCCGTATTGGCGGATATTAAATATCAGAGTCTCATTTTATGGAAAATAACTGAAAACAAGAAAATATTCATGTTTTTATAGCACACAGCAACTTAAAATGATTCAATCACTACATTTTCCAGTAAATGCCTGTTCAGTCAAGCTAAAGCTATTCCTTTTCCCACCAAATGTGAAAACTCAACCACTTCTTACATCTATCCAACCCATCCTCAGCTTTCTCACTGACATCCTCCCATGGAAAAAAAATATATATATATCAATAGATGGAAAAGCATTGTAATAAAATCCGCTGTTCTCACAAAGGTTTGTCTAGCCTGGAATCAAGACGGCAGCAATACCTGGTTCTGGGAATCTTAGCCCAGAGAACGGTAAGCCACAAATCAGCTACATGATGTTCTTAGTTCAAGAAGATTTCAGAAGAGCAGAGGGAAGGGGAAAGCTGACGTTGTTTCCTCCATTGTCCTACCACACAAAGAAACAGCACCAGTCAAACTGGGAGGTGGAACAAAACCTCAGTCGTGCTGAATGCTGTCCAGTGGAACTATGTTGAGCTGAAAACAAAGATGATATTATTCCATAGGTTTTTGTTGTTGTTTGTGTGTGTGTGTTTTAGGAAATGATAGCAATGCACTTTCAGAAGACTGTGCACTGGAAAATAATGGAAAATTAACATCAGAGAGAAAGCCTGTAATTTAAATAAGGGTAAACAAAGCAGTTCCACTAATGTTTTGTCCAAGCAAAGTAAAACTACACAGCGTGGAAAGGTTCACATCCTCAATACCAAACACCTCAGAAAGGAGGACTTTCACCAAACAACTGCCAGTTTGAGAGAAAAGGATTCTGCCCCAGCTTAATCAAAGGCAGTGTGTGACTTTGATGCACTCTTTAATGTGCAGCTATGACAATAAAACAAGCAAGGTCCCCACTTGATGTGCAATGTTAACAGTACTAAGCATCTTTTCTAAACTGAGTGATCAAAGTAAAATCTCAGTCACTGCGATGACTCGTATGACAGCAGTCTCTGAAGTCTGTACATGTGATTTTATGATAATGCTGAGCAATGACAAAAGAGTAATATTTAGAGACAATCAGTACTGCTCACTCAAAGCAATATAAAACTGCGGGGGAAGGTCAACTCTCTTCAGCACAAGTTTAAAAAAAACTGAGAGAGATGGCTTGCCCACATGCATGCACAAACCCTCCTTCTCCTTCATGCTCTTCTGAGAGAAATACAGTGTTTAAAGCTAGAACTGAATCTCAAGTTGGAAATCCTGGGAGAAAGAGAGCTATCCCCTCTTACAAACAGGGAAAAAAGAAAAAAAAAAAAGCACAACCAATTAACCAATTACTCCTTGCCTTTGCTAGTTATACATCATAAAATAAAATTATGTGATGTATAGTTGATGCAGACTGGAGGCTGGTTTTATTATTTCAAGACTAAAATTAACATCTATATTACTACAGTACCTGAGCGGATCAGTAGAGATGCTGCTTCCTGTTTCCAGTGAGTTCCTGATAACAGTAAAAGAATAAAATTACAAAGTATTAAAACTATTAAAAACACTATGTCCATAAATGTCAAATGCTTAACAGCTTTACATTGGCTTCCTTTTTATTGATGTTTTAAAGTACATAGCACGACATTAAATATGGATGTAAATATGGATGCAAAAAACCCAACCACGTACAAAGAAATAAGAGCAGCTATTTCCTATGTATTATGAAAAGGAAATTACAGAAACATCTTTGCTCAACTAAGCAAAATGTGATCAAATGTGAACGACAATACTTTGGCATATGACTGACTTACCAGGTTCTACTGTGTGCACCATTATACTAAATATTTCCAGAACCAGTCTTCTATTTTCAGTCCTGCACTGTGTGCCCTAGCAATAAAATCCCAGCTCACTCCGCCTGTACCAGTGCGGAACCTTGGAGCATACCAACATACGCAAGTACTACAGCCTTCCTTGGGAAGCGTCAAAAAACCGTGAAGACTTCAGGCAGTGCAAGCATCCTTGGAGCTGTGTGCTTGTTCCCCAGCAGGCACACCTGCTTTACACTTGCTGGGATTTGTCCCTGAGCATATGCCTCCCTTCAGCAAACCATGAAGTTGATCCTTAATTCTGGTGTGTTTGAAATTTCAGGATCCAAAAAGCACCCTCAGCAGAAGGCCTTCTAGCAAGGAGCAGCCACCGTACATCACCACATCCTGATCACAGAGGAATAGCACAGCGCAGCTTACAAGGGCATGCTCGTGGCCACCTTGATTCCCTCCTCGCTGCAGCTGCTAAGCAAAACCAACACAGCTGCATACAGCAGGAGGAGGAGGGCAAAACCCTCCTGTGAGATCCATGTTAAGTTCTCTTCTTGTATTTTGCCCTCTTGGTGGCTTTTCTCCCACTGGGCATCAGTAAATGCACTACATGCATTTACTAACAGAACAGCCATCCTTCAAATTCTTTGGCTTCTCGTTCCCTACCCAAAAAGGCAACTCCAGAGCCTTCCAGAGGAATTACTGCAGCAGAGCTTAGTGAAGACACTGGGAGTGCAGAGGTGACTACAACTACACTACTGTTTAAATAGCACGATTTAACACCAAGTGTGGTATTACTGATGAAAATCGCTCTCATTGTGCGTGACTATAGCCTTATTATAAACATATATGATAGAGTTACATTTTCAGGGTGAAATGAGAACTGTTTTTCCACAGGCTGTAATAAAATATTAGCCAAAGCCTCATAATGAATACAGCATCATCGTGTTAGGAATAAATTTAAAAGGTTGTTTGTACTTACCCATTTATATCCCTTACACAGGCTGCCATAAATTGACTTCTGCTCATACAGTCATCAACGTGCATGGTTATGGACGCTCATAAAATTAGCATTAGAATTGCACAAAGTATATTTACAGTGAGCATTTGTAAATCAATTGCAAAGCCTTTATTTTAATGCCAAGATTACCAGTATGACTGCAAAACCAGGGAGGGCTGTGCGAGGGGGGGAGGCCACAAGCACAGCATCTGCAAGAATTAGCTGTACGAGGATTGAAACGAGCCATATTGTCCAAACAAGCCTTAACTAAAGCACACGCGCAGCTTTCAAACACATTTTGAGGAACTTTTTCCACCCTGTAATTTGTTTGCTCTGAGTTCAAGATTTGTGAGTAGTGATGGATTTTGAGGGGGTGGTTTACATATGTTGGCTTTGTGTCTCATTGTTAGCTTAACAATTGAAAAGGGTGAACTTAATTTACTTATAATTAAGTTTATTGCTTAATACAGTCTTCTGTGGAAGTGCCAACCTGCTCACCAAGCAAGACATTTTTTCCTTGCCTTTAACACATTTAAAAATCTTCTCTTACCAGTTTTGGCCCTTGCCACTATAAATAAATATCTAAGAGACTGTCTGGGTGCAGACGATACCCCGTGCATAACGAGGAGATGGTAATGAGACACAAGGCACCGCTGATTAGCCTCTGCCCCAGCACGGCCTTGATTGTGCCGGGTGACACTGAGCACGCTGTGACCTCGGGGACTCCTCAGACAATCACGAGCAGCGGGATTACAGCTTCATTAAGGACACCTTGTTTTCTTTCCAAAGACAGACCCCTAAGGTAGGGATCCCCCATGATTGGAAGCGTGGAGATGCAGATGTTTCTAAACACACAGGAAGAAAGCAGTTTCCACAGCAAGAATCCCCATCTTGGGGCTGCCCTGAAACGTGACTAAAAGGCCCCACTTTTACCAAGACCATTTTTCAGAGCTTTCCCTGCCGCTGCTAATCGCGGTTCGCTGTGCTGTTAGTAACCGTGTTTACACACTTGGTAACTGCAGCGAAAAAGCCCCGACCACAAGAAGCCACAGATCCAATCAGTTTGGCAGCTGGCAACACGGAGCCACAACAGCTCCCAGTAAGCGCAGTGCCCAGAGAGCCCCGCGGTGGTCGAAGGGCTGCCAAAGCTCCCGTGTAGGCGGTGGGCAGCCTGCGGGCACGCGGAGCCTCCGAGTCACTGCGCTGCCTCTGGGGAGGCTCCTGCAGGGGCGCGGATGCAGAAGACATCCTGCAATGGTAATGTCCCCATGTTAGGGAATTCCCATCCTCACGCAACCCCTTTCTTCAAACACAGACTGAAAGCAGCCCTCTGCAGGAAGGCTTATTACTGGTCATCGCATGTGCGGGTGAGATCTGTGAACAGCACCAAGCACGGGGCTACACAAACTGGAGAGCTGTCCCTGGGAGAGAGCCACGAAGAAGTCCCTACTGCCGAGCACGAAGGAGACCAAGAACCATGCCACAGCTGGCTGGGGGCCAGAAGCAGCTGCAGCCGAACCTCTTAACCTGGTCACCCACACCGACACACTCAGCTTGCCTTGCTGGGAAGTCCCAGGAGCAGACTGGCAAAGGCCGGAGCAAAGTTTAATGACCAAGAAAACAGCCAGTAGAGGCAGGAGAAATTAGGTTTAAAATCTATTAAGACCTCTGGATTTCGGGGTACAGAAAGTTAATTCTCATCAAATGTCCAGAATAATCTTAGCGTAGTAACATAACCACTCCCCCTTCTTTCTTTTCTTCTAAAAAAAAAATCTATTGAAGTCTTTTGTTTTCTTCCAAACATTATACCAAGATAGAAAGTTAATTTAAAACAGAAATAACCCCAAACCTGATCATAGCAGCGCTATGCTACAGCAAACAAAACATCTCATTCTACACGAAGCAATTTCAGGATTGCCTGCTTCAGGAAAGCCCACAAAAATAATAATATCTATTTTAGGTTACTTCAAAACAAGGTGGGTTGGCTTCTGGTCTTTTTTTTCTTCTTCAAATTAACTGGATATGAACAAAACATTTCACAGCTGTAAAGAAAACCACAGGAAGGTCTAACAATTCTATTTGCTCGTTCCATAATGGGATGAATTCAAAATTCAGGACATTTGTGCTGCAGAAAAAAAAATCCAGATGCTAAAGATAAAGCTGTTAAAACATCCTAGGCTTGACTATATATATATGCACAATTTCCACTTTGTTCATATGCAAGAAATGAAACAAAAGTAACTACTATTAACTGTACAACTACGCCCAAGGAACTGGCACAACTGAAAGTTGTGCTGAAGGACCGCCACCAAGCAGAAGAGAACGTGCTGCAGAACAGCTCTGCATCAGCAGGGAAGCGCTCCAAGCAAGCTGCAGGCTGCTCTGTAACTTCGGCTTGTTTCCACGGGGCTTGCAGGGACCTTCTAGGTAGGGAGCTGAGGAAATCTGCGCCAACGTCACGGGTGAGTCGGTTGAATGACATCTCTTCTTCATGCAAGTTCCCGACATTTTAGAGAAAAGGCGGAGGAATCCTGGCATGAACTGTACCTAAACCTAGCACAGAAGGCTGCAATTCGGCTGGATTATTTGGAGCTAACACTGTCAGCATGAAATTTGAAGAATGGGTGTAATTCTTGGTAGTACAGTGTCTTTAAAGGACAAAAGTTCCATGAAATACAGATATGTGCAACTCTGCAGTTATAACCTTGCTTAGAGCCTGTATCTATTTCAATCACCTAGCAAAAATCAATCAATCAATCAATCCATCACAAAATACCTCACTTCTGCAGAATATTATGCAGGACAAAAAAACATTCCCAAAGAATCATTGGTCTAAAATTTAGACAAGTGTTTCCTTATGCAGCAGGCTTTAGGTTTCCAAAGACAAAAAGATTACAAATTCTAGCTGTGAATTCTGCCCTGGAGCAACAAACCAGGCCGCAGGCTGTAACATCTGTTATGGGCCCTGTGTATACGAGTTGCTTACGAAAGTCATGTAGTGAGCAAGCATTTCCTAGCAACTGGGTATTTAGATCATATTGCAAAAAGCTTTAGCAGGTTTAAATGAGGCACAAGAATAGTTTGGTACTTGAGCAGTAAGTTCTGTGTTTTGTTTTGTCCCATTGTCTTCCTTTTAATGATGAAATGTTGATTTTTCATAGGTATGAAGTGACTCTGAGTGAAGGCTACCTCTGAAACTGCATCGGATGGATTTCCTGATGCCATATGGGCACAGAGAAGTTGGAAAATGAATACCTTGAAGAATCAATAATCTAAAGCCTAGCTTTCTGCAGCTCTGATAATAAACAAGGAACACTATTGATTGGGGAGACAGCATTAGAAAGCCAGGCCTTAATTTAAGCTATTCTGTGTCTCAGTGTGGAACAGTGACAATGGAAATCATTACGGTATTTCTAAGAAAGATGTCAATGTGCCTGCAGCAGGTGCCAATGTGACAGAAGCACTTAGTAAATGTGCTCTTGCTGAGACGGTCTAAGCAGAATAGTCGCTGCAACAGTCCTGCCCTGCATCTGTGCTACACGTCTTCTGCAGAGTATTTGTTACATGATCTTGACTGAGTGCAAAGTTATATGGAGGTTCTTACCACGCTGAGCGGATAATTTTGTGACAGTCCCCACGCTGCGGCAGCTCGATATGGCTGCATCCACTTCCTGAGGTTCTGCGGGCGGTTTCCAGCCCTACAGGCTCCATTCTGCTGAGTAACGCCACGTTCAGGCAGGAGCAGTCCTTCTCCATCGCCGCAGATGGTTGCAACTACTTTGTTCTCAGTTAACCAGAGGATTAATGAGACCACAGCAGCACCTATCTTAATACTGGCAGAGACTACAAATAACTACGTATCTTGATCAGGCATTGTGCAAAAAGCCAGAAAAATTTCCAGTTTGAGAGAAGTCAAGATGTTCTGGCATGAAAATGCACAATGGTGGCAGCTTAAATAGTTGTAGTTGGAAAACCCACAGCTCAGTCCCAGATAAAGATTGCTTAAATAGATCATCTTTTGGCCGAGGAGTGAAATTCATCTGGAGCATCCCAGTACAAAGATATGCTGTCTGCAAACGTCAGCTCAGATGGCGTGTATGAGAAAAAAAGACAGTTCTGAGTTCTACCAAACCTTTGGTGCTAGAAGCAGCATGGTATTGCATCCTGCTAACACTGAGGACCACAGAATAACACATTAAACGTTTAAGACACCGCTATACATTGCTCAGTGAGGAATTGCTGCTTGTCACAGTTTCTCTGTACAAACTGGCAGCCCGCAGCAGAAAGGGAAACCTGATTGCAGCCTGATGATGTGATGCTTCACATGCTGTTACAAAGGAGGACCAAATCATTTGTGTTCCCAAACACAGCTTCATTAAACAGGGATGGTTACCCTGCTCGAGGACAGTCCGAAACCTTGCACTGCTGCACACTTGGTGTCCCAGGCGCACTGCTCCCTTTGCTGTGGAGGGCCAACGTGGCTGACCAGAACAGGCAGAAGGAAGGCAGCAACAGGATCAGGGCACAACGCCCTCCTGCAGAAGCAAAACTGGAAACCACAGTCCAGCCACTGCATTAGTCACCAACCAACCTACTGACAATATCTTCCCTTCATACCCCAGGGTTTTATTTTCTATCGGTTCGGTCTAGGTAATTGGTAATGTTTTCCACCTTAGCCCCACAAATATCTGTAGGAACACACGTAGCAGGGAGGGCAATGCAAGGCACCGGCTTGGGGGCTTCTGTATGGAAAATTACCATGAGATAATTAAGCACCTCACACACAGTAGCCGACTTGATAATTGTATGCCAGTTTCAATGTGATCACGTTTTGCTCACTTTTCCTCATTAAAACTGACGGCATCTCACGAACACTTTGGTGAGTACCGACAGATATGCAGCTTGCCACCAACACGCCTTAGCTGCGATGTGAGCCCCAGTCCCCTTGTTAGAGGTGTGAAGCACCACACGCTGCACCGGGTCCTGCATCTCTCTGCAGTGCTGCAGCGCAACGCCGTACAGTTGGATCCTTCGCCTTCGGCCTCCCCTGAGTAGCTCAGTGACCTACAACCCTGCAAAGTTACTTAACGCAGAGCTTAACCAAAAAAAAAAAAAAAAAAAAAAAGAATGAAATAACATTTGCAGTAGTTTTACCTTCCCACCTCTGGCTTCTGCTCAGCACATCATCTCAGCTTCCCTTTCATTAGCAGAGCCTGCCTTTGCCCAGAGACCTGCCGAACCACCAGGGAGAAAGCATTCCCTCAAATGTGCCCTGAGCTACAGGGAGCGGTGGCTTGCGGTTCAGCATTCGCTTTTGTTACGTGGCCAAGCAAACGGCCCTGAAGGAACAAGCTGCAGGAAGCTCTGCTTTGAATATCATGGATGAGAAACTAATGAGGATAGTAGTTTCCTCCCACAAATTAGAAGGAATCTGGTGGATGTATAGCTCGAAAGTCTGCCATGATGTCTTTTCGGGATGGTGCATCATCTATCAGGCACACAGCTGTGTCCTGCATTAATTAGTGCAATACACGGGACTGGAGCGGCCTCCAAGAACTGAAGGCGGACTGCTCTGACCGCATGCCTGCCATGACCGCACACCTGCTTCAGACCACTGCCAGAGAGGGGGCCCAGGCCCAGCCGCTCCAACCCACTGCCTCCTCCTACTGCTCTGAGAAGGCAAGGGGGGATGTCTCTACACCAGGACAGAGGAGATTCAGACCAGGCGTTAGGAAGAAATTCTTCACTCTGAGGCAGCGAGGCCCTGGAGAGGCTGCCCCGAGGAGCTGTGGCTGCCCCATCCCTGGCAGTGCCCGAGGCCAGGCTGGATGGGGCTGGGGGCAGCCGGGGCTGCTGGGAGGGGGCCCTGCCCATGGCAGGGGGTTGGGGCTGGGTGGCCTTTGGGTCCCTTCCAACCCAAACCACTCTGTGACTGCTGAATCGCTCAGTCCTGGGGCAGATTCTGCTGTCTGCAAATGGGAATGTACCAACGGCAGAAGCCAGCAGGACACCTGCAGCGCTTCTGGTAACTGCATTTCCATTTGGATTTCATTCAGAAACCTGTCTCATGGTAGCATGTCTGAACTGTAGATCGAAAGTAGAACAACCCAACTCCAGAGGCTTTGGCATAATTGCCTGCTAAGTAGGACAGAGCTAACAGTCACTCCACTGATACTAGTCACTGGAACAAAACCCTACACCAGTTGAAAATATGGTTCAATTAAATCTTTCTTTTGTATATGCAATTTAATAGTTTTACTGATATAACTGGTACCATTTACCTATGAAGACGCAGCATTCAGAAGAAGGACTAAGAATGTTAAATAAAACCATTGACATTCTCACATCTAACGTGCTGTTCTCATACACTGAGCTTTGGATATTTTAATGAACCATTTAGAGAAGAAAGTACTTAAATACACGTCTAATGCTGCTCCTAGAAATAGAAAGCTTTCCTCACTTGGGGCTTGAATGGCGTAGCACATTCCTGAGTGGAGCTCCGCTGGGTCCAGGGGTTTTGCACAGCTCCTGGCTGGGAAGCTCACACTCCCTGTGCTCAGAGGGCAGCTCGCTTTCCCAGGTCTCTGACAGTTAAAGCTGGATTACAAGCCTAAGCAGACAATGATTGTTTAGAAAACCAACTGACTGATAAAAGTTTTTTGTTGGATCACTTCCAGACAACGCATGGCTGAGAGACCAAAAGGTTTGCCCCAAAGAAAGAAACAAATCAGAAGAGGGGAAAAAAAAAAAAGCTTTAGGAAAACTCAGAACAAACTCTTCTACTTGAAATACTAGAGACTTAACTGAATTTAAACTGGACTGTGTGCAAGCTACGCATGTGCTTCCTTTTGTTTTTCCTCCTTCAGGATGCACCCATTTGCATCACAGGTTTCTACCATAATTTAGAGAACCTTCAGCACAGAAGCATACCCAAACACTCATTATGAGTTTTCCAAACCAAAATATAATCACGGTATCTCAAATGGATTTTAAATCTGTAAGAAAAGTAATATCTAGGAAAGGAAGCCTTCGCAACGTCAACATAAAAGCTGCGAGGAAACAGATTAAGAAGCTCAGCTAGCTCCATTACTTTGAGATGACTGTGCAAAGGGAGAAGTCAATTTCTATAGAGGCAAAAAAATAGAATAAACCAGTTTGTGCTTACAGACAAGACTGGGACCTGCAGTCCCAGAGCAATCTGCAAGGCTAAGAATGAGGTGACTCGGGGAAGCTTCCTTTTCAAGCAAGGCTCTAATTGGAATTTTGTAGTAACACATTGCACAGCAGAAGATGGTATTTGAAGAAGTAATTCTGAAAGATTCCCCCCAGCTAGACTTGCTCCTGCAATAACATCTGAAGGTTAATGGCCCTGCCAGTTATGTCTCTCACCCCTATGCCTTTTTGGGTTTGAGTTCACCAACTGCGTATGCCTGGTATTTGGGGACCCCGCCTAGGATGACTTCAGGCAGGTTTTCCAAAGGAGCTGCAGTCCCCTAGCCCTGTATTCTGAGAAAATAACAAAATATCATGGAGCCACCCTCTTGACAGTAAATGGTTAAGAGCATATTATCCATTGGGCATCTAATCAGCCTTGTTATTCAAGATGGTATCTTGCCAGAGGAATTGCTTTCACATTAACATATCGCAATGATATGGGTTGGGGTATGTTAGAAATAAACTCATTTGAATCACACTTATTCCCAGAGTTGCGTGAAGATCAGATGTTTATTAACAAGCTTCACTACCATTTGCAGCTTAAATTTAGAACCATAAAACCAAAACCAACTGATCCATGCAATATGGGAATAGAGGTTTTCCAAAGAAGGAAGAGATAGTGCATTGCTGATAGCAGCAGCCAGTTGCACATCGTTCAGTTTGAAGACATTAAAGTTTCCAGATCTGTGTTTAATCCCCTGTGAGGCAAAGGTCCAGGATGCTAACGTAATCTGAGACTGAAGTGTTTGAAAACATCTTGTTCAGCAATATGGTGGAACAAACTTTTACTACTTTTAAGGTTCTTATTTGTGTCTACTGTGGTCAGAAGCACCTAACTTTCCCTTTTTGTTTCTGCGTTACCTGCAAAGAAAGCAACGCTTATGAGCATCATAAAAGTGAAAGTGCTTTAACATTATGTGCAAGGCTTCATAATTACTGTTAATTATGTTCTTAAAGTTAGGCTCGCTGCTATTCATTCTGTATGACTGCTTACTCACAGCATAAATAAAATGTTATCACAGGGAAAAAAACACAGAAGGTTCAGATGCTTTCTGGACATCCTCACACGGGTACACATGCAGGTACCACAAAGGTGTAAGTTGTACAAGTATCCTGGCAAGGCATTTGAGATTGCATGAGTGAAAATAGCAGGAAACAAAGGCTGTTGAGGAAAAGTTAAATGGATGTGTAATTTAAAACAAGCGTTTGATTATCATGTTTCCTCTTGCAAGCTATAGTGCTACTACTGTCCTCCTAAACAGCTAGTAACACCTCTGCACAAGTGATGCAGTGCAGTTAAAAAATACTCGAATATGAAAACAAACACATCAAATTGGCCCCATTACATTGTAGCCTGAGAGCCGAGAGTTATGACTTCATCCTTTAAATACAGAGACCACCGCTGTTGGGTTATGTCTCCTTTACGCGTACTTAGGAACTTTGTGAGCGCAGGCGTTCAAAGCGTGCGATCTGTTGGCATGGAGCAGTACCTTGCTACACCGCAGGAGCGGTGCGGTGACAGCCTTTACTCCCCTTTTCATACCGGTTCATAGAACAAGAATTTGGTTTTCAACCTCGCATCAGCAGCTTTTAATTCCCTGGTTCCAAACGAGCGCTCTGAGAGGAGCTTGCAGCTTAGGCATTTCCTGCGTGCCGCCGGCACCTCCCTGCAGCTTGCACGCTGCTCCGCTCACACGCGTAGGAAAACAAAAGGCTTGTGGGGAGCCTCCTTCCCTTGCACACACCTGCGGGCAGCGTGAGCCACGGTCTGCACTGCCAGGAGCTAACTGATCGTGTGTCACGACAAAGCCGTTTGTTCCTATAGCTGTCCACAAACATCGATATTACAGTTTAAGAATTCATATGACTTCCAACCTACTTCAATACATTCTCTTGCAGTCGATCATTTTTCTGCACGTCAGTGATTTTTTCCCTTGATTACCTAAGCATCTGACAAGCAGCAGCAGATTACAAAAAAGATGCTGAGGATCCGTGTGTGACCCTTTTGTTTCCCAGGAAATGTCACAGAATCACACAAGCTGTTAAGTGGATTCAAGGACCTACAATCAATGCGCTGTTTCCTTACTACTCAGTAAAGCTGCATCTATTTTATCCTTTCCATAATTTCTGAAAAGGAAAATTGACAGAGAAATCCATATCGGCAGGCTCAGTAATTTAAATTGCAGTGCACTGCTTCATCCATCTGTCAGAGGTTATAATGATTCTTTCACATACGGGAAACAACCTTTGTATCATTACAAATACACAGTAAACATTTTAGCAGTTCTGCTGCTGATGGCTAGAAACCTACTGAATTGAAAAGGGAGTTACGTATTTTTTTTAAAAAGGATCATTGTTTTCTGGAAGAAAAGGCTCGCAAATTAAGTTAAATAACATGCAAGCAGCAGGCTACTACGCAGTCTGAGAACAAGTACAACTGGAGCCATGGCAGCATGGCAGCGGCAAAACAAAAAGAGGGGTTAGCAGTGTGGACGCCTAGCTTTAGGAGGCAACACAAGTACCAGAGTGTAAAAGCACCACATACTATATTTCATATTATAAAATCTGGTAAATAAAATAAATAGAATTTATTGTAATAATAATTCTCACTACCCTGGCTTTTCATAATGAAAGGAGCCAGATGAAACCACAGCACGATGACTACACGCTTTGCACAACTTCAGAGTTCAAAGGAGATTGCCATATTCAGCCTAAGTTCCAAACGGTACTTACAGCGGATCTGCTCGGGGTGCCTTTGTACCACCCGTGGGAACCAGGACAGTTTCAATGTAAACCAAGAAATCAGCCTGTGCAATGCCAGATGCATCTGAGAGGGCCAAAAATTCTGGCTGCCAACTGGATGCAGCTGTGCATATTTGGAGGACAATCGTAGTTGGGAAACTGCTACCTACACGCAGTTACAACTGCTGTACGGATACAGACACACACGGCGCTGTGAAATTGCTTTGAAAAAGCTCTCGACGCACAAAGACCATGGGGAAAAAATGGCACAGTACCTGAAAAGAGAAAGTTTTAAACAAATCTTCCCCATTCTTCATTTTCATATGCATTACCCAAAGACTATTCCACCGCTTGCCTTTTCAGCACTAGGGAATTAGATGAAACAAATGACTGGTGGAAACGTGCATCTGGCGTTCACGCTTGCATGCCTGGCTAGAGCGACCAGCACTTCACTGCTAGCCTCTGCAGCTCCGTTTGTAACCAGAGGGGTGACAGAGGAGGCGTGCTACATGGGCACTAGTGGAAATTACCGCCCAAGCTTTCCTGTTCACAGCTAAGCGGCCCACGGACATCCTAGAGATGGACTAAGCTTTGTGGCTGAGACAAGTGCCTAATGAAACATGAAAGCAAAGCTTAGCATTCACAAAGCCTCATCTGTAGTAAAGTGCCAGGCTTCCTGCTGCTCCGCTTACACACCTCAGCCTTTGCGTCAATCAATGGCTCTTTGATCATCCTCAAGTCTTTCATGAAAAACGTGAAATGAGTTGACAGTGTATATTACTTAATTATTTTCAGCTTTATTTCAAAAAGCACTGCCTATTTTCTTGCCTTGAAGCACTGAAGTAATCTAAGCAAGCAGTTTGTGGAGAGAACTACTGCCGCTCACATCTTACCTGGAACCCAGTACGTACTGGCAGCACCCAATTAAGCGTATTTGCATCGAACTCCACAAAATTGAAAAGCAAATAGAACTGACAATAATGAAGATTGATTGTAAAGCAGAAGGTACGTCTCTGGGCTTCGTGAGAGCTGAACGCATGTGGAGAGCACCTCAATTTAGTGCTGGATCCTGGAGACACGGCTCCCAAGGCCGGCTGAGAGCAGCAGGCACAGCTGAGGGCTCAGCCGCTAACAAAGGACAAAGCCGAGTGGAATTGCTTTCACCAGACACCTCGTGGCCAGCGAGCAAACAAACTTGTTTGTCAGAAACATCTGCTACATCTAGGAGATTGAGCGGGGGTAGTCACCCATTCTCTCCCATGTCACCTGATTAATAGTACAGCTTGTAGGATTACAAAATAAAATTATTTAAGTAACATCACCTGACGAAGATTAATTAGCTGTACTACACCAGCCTCTGGCAAAGTCTTGTCACAAAATATCAATTACAACTAATTGAATTCTCCATAAAGATGAATTTAATTGAGGAAGAGAGCAAGATAGATTTCAATGCTATCCAGTTTTCAGGTGTGCCACGCTCCCAGTGATGGGCTAGAAAGAATTCAGAGGTGAATGAAGTGTGACATTTTCTTTAGGAAAAATACTTACAATAACAGGTCACAATTTGGGCAGATTTCATGCGTTTGCTCTATGAACGCATAAGCCAAAGTCACTAAAGGCCAAAGAGCATACAATTAACATCAGAAGAGAAAAGCAAAGAACTCTAAAGGGTATGGAAACAGAAGCACTTGCTTGAAAATAGATTTTTCATGAAACCCCATATCCTACGTACAATTTCTCACTTGAATATGGAAAATAAACATAACACTAGGAAGAAACAGTCTTTTGGTGTCTGCTATTTCAGCTACCCAGCTCGTTCAGCAAATACAGAAAGTCTCTAGAAGGAAACAGCAACGCTCATGTTTTACAGCAATGCCCAAGGCAACACAGTCATTGCAGCTAAAGATTTAGCTGAGCAAAACAGAGGAAGCCGTGCCACTCAGGATCTTTGAGGCCTTCTACCCTTCTTAGCATCTATATTTGGACTAATCAGTCTTTGTTGAGTACCCAAATCTTGGCTCAGTAGGCAGACCAAAACTTATTAGCTGTACACTCTTTCCTTCAGGCTCTATAACGTCATCCTTGTGTGAAAAAGCAAAACCATCACCACCAGAAACAAAAACACACTGAAGCCCAACAAAACCCTTTCCCTGGGGAAATCCCTCTCAACCCCCCTAGAAGATCTCCGAAGTCTCTTTTAAGGAGCAGTAAATGCAGACAGCTCTGTACATTACAGGGTGGAAACTGGATGGCAGCAGGACTATGTCACCTAGTAGCTGAGAACAGGAGCCTGAATTTGGTCCAAAAAAAATCTGGCCAGGCAAAAACTTACTGAATTCCTTAGATGTTGCTTCTCCTTGTGGATTGATTCAATTAAATTATGTCTGGTCTTTATCTAGCCATCTTTGCCAGCTCACCAGAGCACGTACTACCCCACCCACAGCCAGGATCCAGCCCCTGCCAGCACCACGATCAGATGCTCCTGCCCAGTGCCATAACCCTGTTCAGAAAGGAAGACTAAAAAAGCGTCCTTCAGCAAGCTGGGGTGGGGGTCACAAAATCACAAATCACCTCACTTCCAGCTGAGTCACAAAGCCCTTACTGCTGCAGATGACTCAGACCTTCTGTGCAGCTGCGCTGGCTTGCAGATTCCCCCACCCAGCTCCGAGCAATTGCTGTGCACATTTTGTGAAGTTAAAGACAACGTGAATCGTACCTGCACGTAGAAGAGAAAAAGCCAAACGTGCTGTAAATGTAAGTGTGGTACCCCAAACTGAATTGTTATGATTAATTGGGTAGTGGTAGAACAATGAAACTAGAATTTCTGTTGCCTTGACAATGGAAAACTCCCTCTGGTCGTTTTGAAATTTTCATGCCATTTTTAAAAATAGTAATTATCAATTCTTTTTCATTTGAAAACCTATTTGACAGCTTGATTAGTTTCTTGCCTAAGCGTACTGAAGCCTAGGAGAAGTATCACTGTACGCTTGCCCTGCCCATATACTCCTGGCTACGTGACACGTGACAGTAGGACAGCCGGACCTTTCGTCCTACCCCGTACACTTACAGTTACACACACACAGCTTCCCGGGAACTAACCCTGCACTACAGCTTGAGAAAGGGGAAGGTGGACCACGTTACACAAGCAGACTCCACGTATGTACGGTAATAACCATAAAATATGTAAACAAAACTGACTGCGAGGCATGACATATATATCCTATTTGTAATTCCATGTGATCAGATACTCCTGCATCCCCAGTGTTAATAGCATTTGAAAGTAAATGTAAATCAATACTGATGGCTTCCACCACTGTCTTTATCCACAGGTTCAAGGAATGAAATAGGCCACGTCTGTGCTGATTTACCTGCTGAGAGCTCCGAAACAGCTTGCATTGGAGCTCCCTCTAGCCACCATCTGAGGAACTGTTCAATTTTTGGAAAAAAATAGAAATTTTCGTAATATTCACAGTCCTGCCACCAACACAATGATACCTTCAGATGTTTATGTAGATATTTTTTGGTTATACCTTTTATTTATTTATTTATTTTATTAGCTGAAAATTCTTTGCCGTGTTCAGTGCTCATGGTGGAAAAGGATTTAGTGCAGCAGATCAAAATGGTCAGTCTGGCAAATCACTGTTATGTAACGGGAATGTCACCCTTTCACAATTACCAATGAGGAGGTTGCAGAAAGGACTAAGCCAAGTCACTGCCCCTCGACAAAGACTGCAGTGAGTCACCTCAAATGCTATTTTAATGCTGCTTCATTCTGAAGAGCAGGTTATACGTCTTTCCTGGGCTCAGGGAGCTTTATGGCTAAGGAGCTTCCATAGCCATAAACTATCCATGATACTAATTCACTGTGAATCCTGAGTTACTTGCAATTGGAGCTGGTGCAATGGCTAAGGGAAATTTTTAAAAGCTTGATTTGAGTCACGGTTAAGGTCTACACTGTACAACATTTTCCAGGGGACTATTTCTTCTCTTCATGTTTTAAAATACTTTGCTTCAGCTAGTTACAGTTATTTTTAATCCTACTTTGGGAGATGAGTCTTCAATTTATCACCGCTGAGCTGTTCTCTGCTCCATCTAGTGGTGCATAAAAATCCATGCCATTCAAGCACGAAGTCCGCACAAACTGCCCGGAGCTGCTGGAACGCCTGCCCACAGCCACTTACGGAGGGGAGTGATGCGTGTGCAGAAAAGAACAGCAAGCCAGTAGCTGCTCTGCAATAGCTGGTCTTACCCACCTATTTTAGGCAAAACCACCCTAAGAATATAAGAATTGAGTATGCTTGCAAGGGAGAAATCCATGCTGCAGAAGAAAACCCCAAAATCCTGATCCTAATAGGTGCAAGTGCCTGAAAGTGCTGAAGGAGAAATTTCCCAGCTGAACTCCTCCAAAGCAGCAGTGTTCATGACCTTCAAGGTGGTGCAGGAAACAATTTGGTCTACAAAAACATGAAAAATGTGATTTCTCCCCCACCTCCCATACTAGATTGCACAAGACCGTCTTCACTATTCCCAAAAGCAGCTGCACAATCATCTAGGAACCAGGAGGAAATGGAATTTTTTCCACTGCTGCCTTTCTCTGTTTCATAATGATGTGCAGCATGTAGGTCACCTCCTCTAAACTCAGGCAAACTACAGAAGAATTCCTTCCAGGTTCCAGTGCTAAATCCTAAACTTCACAGCATGATTTATTTAGCCAGCCATGATTTATTCAAATAGGAAGATGTTTACTTGTGCATTTCTGACTTTCACTGCATGAGAGAAGGTCAGCTTCTCGATTTGCTGCACGTAGAGTAAATGCCGTGATGGGTACCAACAATTGTTTCAAATGCTAGCAACTTATACTGATATTATCTTCCTTTAACTGGAAAAACACCAGATAGAAAAGAGCCAATGGTGGCATCCTGTTACAGCTAATAATACTGATCAGTCTTTTACTTCATTTTCGCTGGAGAGCCATCGTTAACTATAACCACGCTCAAGGCAAAAGGGCTGGCACCACGAGCTGGTGGCTTTAATTTTCATATTTAACAGTAGTCTTTCTTCTTTGTTTTCCTTTACACAAATATAGAAAAGATACTTATTAAAAGATGGGACAAATCCTACCCTACAGAAGAGAATAATTACAGCGCTTCTGCTCAGTACACCAAGCAGAGAGAGTTAATCACTGTTTACACTTGGGAGAGAGATAAGCAAGTCAAAATATCAGAAATTCCTCCTGTTGCTATCTCTGGGTAGCAACTCTGAGAAAATCTTAATTATAGCAGTAAAAGGCTAAAAAAAATCAGCAATATTCAGACATCTGAGCGTTTTACCCTGCCCAATAAACATCAGAACGCTTTCAATGACATATTAAACTGCAGTAATCTACGGCATTAATTCTGCATGCATAATTTGCACATTTTACGGTGGGAATGAAAGTACTTCACGTTTATCATCTAATACCAAGAGACAGAGATGCACGTGAAACTAGGGTGCATTCAACATCAAATGCTGGAAAAAGCCCAGTAGTGTTCACTTTGCACTGTCAGAGCAGGGGACTTGGGCAAACTGTCCTAAAAAACCATGAAGGCAGACCAGCCTTCCGCAAGCAAACCCTTCCCTAGGCTTCACACACTTCAGGATCACACCTTAGGCAAGTACAAGAAAACATTTAACAAGAAGCATGATACTGGAGAAGTGCTAAGAAACACTAGGATCAAATCTAACTGAAAAGCAAATAGTCTGTTTTTGTTTGTTTGTTTTTGTTGTTTACAATGGATGCCTTCAGAGTCATTTAAAAAGGACATTACAGGGTGAGAACGACCCGTATGCTACCTTTGCAGTTCTTCCCTTCTTGATTCTGACGACTCTCCTTTATGCAGTCCTCAGAGCTACATATAACCACCCCCAAACAACCCCCCTCCCTACAGCTTTTCACCCTTCACCCAACCACGTCAGTTCCAGGTAGTTTGGGGTAAAATTTTAACTTCTGATAGCAACAACAGGCTTGGGAGCCTAACAGCCACCCACCCAAGTTTTTCTTCCTTGCTAGCTTCAGGCTAGTGAATGTCACGTTACAGGAAATCTGTTTCCTGGTATACCTGCTTGGCGTGGTTAAGTTTGGAAGATCCAACCAATATAAATCCTCCAGTTCTTCTAGAGCCACACGCTGTGTCTGGACAGGTGTAATCAACAAGGAGCCTTTTGGGGAATGGTGACTTGGACTCTATTCTTAGACACACACGGGCACGTTCGCATTTATCTGGCTGGAGTTACGGGGCCATGCAATTACAAGTTCGTTTCTTTGATGACAATTTTGTGCACAGCTTAGAGAAAAAATCTTTTCATCGATGAGGTACCAGAAGTGCATAAATAACGATCTTGTACTTTTTCTAATGCTTAACATAAGACTTTGACAAACACAGGCAAACAAAATTAGAAGACAGATCCCAACGAAGCTAAAGAAATGTAAATCATTCACAGGCGGACTACCTGCTGTAACCACAGAAACGTGCTGGTTCTTCAGAATCATCCAAAAGCAAGGAAACAACACTTCTGGGTAATCTCTGTATAGTAACGTTCACAAAATGTCATGTCGATGTTTGCCCAGACTTGAAGCAAATTTTAGGACTGTAAGCAGAAAACCCATCCTAATGCAGATGACATTACAAGAAACAGCTCACCCCCCTCCTATCTTCCAAACCCCTGGGGGAGAAGAAATCACTTTGGTTTGTGCCCTTCATGCCACACGGCCACATACAGTAACAAAACGCACGGTACACTTCAAGACTTATGGTACTGTTTATTTTACTTCAAAATAAATAGTGCATTTTATGTATTGTTTACAGTTTGCAAGTGTTTCAAATACTGGACACAAGGAAGAGAGCTGTAGAAAAGCACGGAGAAAAGATTACCAAGCACTGATGATAAAAATTTACGGCTGTGCCCTTCTGAGCAACTCAGACTTGATATGAACAAGAATCCTAGGGCATCCATGCAAATGTCAGTCCCATACACACCAGTTAGAGAGGAGAGATGGACTATACAGATGTAGCACTGACTGCACACTTAGCGACCCCGAGCTTCTCTGTTATCTTGAAGATGGACTACTAGACCCCGAAGGTGGACAGCAGAACTGGTGCAGAACATTATCTTCCCTGCCAAGGAAGAGGGGGGGTAAGAAAGAAAAAAGACAGAGGAACAGAATCACAGGGAACAGCATTAGGAAAATGAAGATCAAGTTGTTTTTTGTTTGTTTTTAAATTCACAAACAGTGCAACTTGCTTGTAAGAACCAACTGGTAACCCCTTTTGTGTCAGAGATCGGACTTTCAAGGCAACGAATAACAACCAAATGAGCACAGGCTAATACTTGACAGCTAAACTCTCAGGCAAAAGCTGTTTCAAAAGGGCTTTTTTTTTTTTTTTTTTTCCCATACAAAAAATGACATTAAGCAGTCATCTACATACCCAGCCCTGGGTACGTAGATGTACTGTGGCTTGGGGTCTCTATTTTTAACATATTAAACATTCCACAGGGATTTTCACTGCCCATAGTTCACTGAAAATGCAGAATGGATGCATTCCCACTCCGCTGGTGATTTACACACAGAAGTACTGATGATTGATAGAGCTGCACTTGACCCTTCACCCCCCTTCTTTTCAAGTCTAAAGAACCCTGTTTCCATGCGGAGTTGCCAGCATCATGAATGGTGCTACAAACCAGAAGGCACAAAGGCTACGAGAGCAGCAGTTTGGAATACCTACATCTGTAATGCTATAACGTGCTTTATGGCAGGTGGAGGAGGGGGTGCCGGCTTAGCAGGAAGCTTGTACGAGGTCACTTCTTTACCAGTAACACAACCACGAGTGATCATTTCCTTTAAACGAAATAACAAGCTAAAGGAGGAGGATGGAAAGAAACACAACGAAGGAAGAAAAAGCAAGAAAATCCAAAACCAAATAGTAAATTTCGTGATATTCTGCCAACTCCTGGTTGTTTTCAAACAGTTTGCCGTGTACAAACACAATTCACCCTTTTTACATTACTAGATCACACAGGCATCAAGTGGAAAATTACAGGTATTACTATAATTTTGCCAGCTTTCTTTTGCCATAGGGTTTGAACACAGATGCCTTATCTAATCGTCTGAACCTCTCATACTGACTTAGCACAGAGTATGAGATTTGGATGGTGTTTGGATCTGTTTTTCTTTGTTCATCTTGAAAACCAGGATAACCTAAAGCAAGATGCTGGCTGATCTGAGATATCTTACTTTCACTCCTTTGCTTAATGTGAAAATATATATATATATGCATATATATAGTCAAACTTTTAAATCCCTGCATATTGTAAAGAAGAAAGTGCTTATATGCTAAGTTATATAGCTAGGCAATTGTTATTCAGTTAGAAATAAGATTTCTATCCTTTCTTTTTTTTTTTTTTTTTGTAGAAAACTTCAATAAACAGTCATATCATCAGCAGAAAGGATTGTGAAGCATAGCTCCTGCAGCTACATTTTTACCTGTGACCAATCATCGACTGGGAAACTACCCCAGGACTGAGGTGTCTGCGCTGTAGTGTGGGATATATTTACAGATGCTATGTCAGAAATATTTGCAATTTGTCTAAGCCTGGCAAACAGTACAGTGCTCACCCATGGAAAAAGTAAACAGAGCTGAAAAGAACCACATTTATCTGAAAAACTGGTATTTTTCCATTTCAGGAATCCAAGCAAAGAGTTCCCAATTTTCCATGACTGTGCCTAGTGTGCAAGAATTCCCGCAGTGCTCTTGAAAAGGCAGAAAAACTAACCCACTCTATTCAATAGAGAAGCATCTGCCAGCTAGACATCATTGTACGTTAGGCTTCTGTGTTAGCCAGTTCGGGTAACAAAACAGCTACGATGCCTACTACTGGCTCAGGAAAAAAGAAATAGCACAATTATTCCTCCTATCATCTTCGATAACAGTGGTTTGTTGCACGTACGCTAACATTACCTGGTGAAACAAAGATTCCACATTAAAATTTCACATAAGCACAGAATTTTCAGAATAATGGTTTTACCTCCCAGAGGTGTTGATTAAACATTAAGCAGGTAGAGACTGCAAGAAAATGATGGGATTTCTTTGGTACTATAACATCCTTTGCATTATCTTTTTGTTTTCACAGGTATCACTGGGGAAAAAAAAGAAAAGAAAAATCTCTAGCTTCAAGATTTGAAAATGGCCTTTGGACATGATAAGGGCATCTAATTAAATATTAGAAAGATGGAAGGTAAAATGGATGGAGAAGGGAATGAGTGACAGCCAACATTTCATGCAAAGCAGAACAAGGAAATCACAGAATTAGGAATAAACGCATCAGATCAAAAGATCCAGAGTGGTAAGCAAATCTGTCTGCAGTTGTAGTTGCGTATTCCTGCCTATCGCGTATCTATTCAAAGAGTATGGATACAAGTAAACCCTGACACTCCCAAGCATGGGCACTGCTCACTGTACCTGCCTGTCTGCAGCTATTGCTACAACGCCCATCACAAAAGCCTGGGGAGCTGACAGCGGCAGTGCTATTGGGGCTGTAAGGCACTACCACCAAGGAAACCAACCTGCCCATACCCTCACCCCAATTTCAGCAGAGCAGGAAGCCTTCTGAGAAGGGCTGCCCACCGATCTGCCTTCACCCTGCAAATACAGCCTACGTGTTGAGGAGTGACGTAAACAGCTGAGGAAACAGAAAGTTCAAGGGCTGGACGCCAAGCTGACATCTAGGAGGTGCACAAAAGCGAGCGCGTGTCATTAGTGTAAGACACCTGGCACCTGCACAGACAGGCTGAACTTCTAACTCAACTGTGTTACACAGAAAATGTGCTTGGAAACGTGGGAGCAGATTTTTCCTTGAATGCGAATCAGATACGACTAGATTTGCTTTCTCTGAATACCGCTGTAACTCTGGGCTTTGCTCTGCACGTACTCTAGCTGCGGGGTCACCGAGATAAGCTGGGCCGTACCAGGCAGGAGGCTCAGCAGCCAAAGGTGAACTAAGACTGCAGAGATCCAGGACCTTTTTGAAGCCTCTCTGGTTCCAGACACCATCTCCTTTACTTTGCCCTTCACACCAGACGTAACACCTGCATTCCGAGCATCACTAAGAAGACAGTGCACCTCGTGGAGTTTGCAGCCTTGAACGAGGGTACGTTATTTTTAAGGCACTGGGAGGCAGGAAGAGTTAAGGAAGCCAAGCTACAGACATTACTGTTATTTTTTTTCCAACTTCTAAACAAGAATAAATCAAAAGGAGCAAACACAGGAGGCATATGGGTTATCTGGAACACAAACATAAATAACTAGCTCAAAGTACGTCACGTACTTAGGCTTCCTATGATTTTTCTTACAATAGGAGAACGTAAGATAACTCATTTTATTTCTGTTTTGAACATTGTAAAATGAGCAAGCAAGGGATTACTGCAATAGCTGCAGTTATTAAAAATGCATTATTTCCCTATTAACAATTCAAAACAGATGCCAAAGATCATCTAGACTAGAAATAAAACTGCTGGAGTGAATAAAACATCCAGCAATTAGCTAACAGCAAATCAGAGATGCTCCAGATTTCGCTGTAGTGCATTCATTAATTGCTTCTTTCAGAGCAAATTTAATTTTTAATTCAGGGCTACAAAATTAATCCCTCTGTGTATTTTCTAAATAAAGCCTCAAATCTGAAGTTAGAATGAAGCATGCATTTCTGTCTGCATTGTTTTCAATTATTTCTATTTATAAATTGATAAATGGGAAGACCAAAAGCTAAATTTAACACTATTAAATGTATGTGGAAATTAAGAGTCTAATTGTGCTAGCATTACAGTATCTGCTTTTCATTCACATCAAGAGGATTACTGTATTTATACTGGGCTTTTACAAAAATGTGTGCAGTTTGTACTCGGCCCGTACAGAAACAGTGATGTCAGGTTGCAACTATCAGTTTGGATACAACAGCCTCACAAACCGAGCTGTTGATAGGGAAGGCTGTAACAGCCTGACGCCAAGACACTGCCACGTGTGTGCAGGATGCTACCTGGGACAACACTCACATCACTGAGAATATGAAACTAAATTCAACAGTCCAGCAAAGGACAAACTACCAGCTCTTTTTTTCCTTTCCCAAAGGAGGAGTGCTTTAGGATCACAGGATACTTCATCTCCGAAGGGACTTGTAAAGTGTGTGGTGCAGTCCCCTCTCAAGGCAGGGCCAGCTACACAGTGTTGCTCAGGGTTGCATTCAGCTGACTATCGGTGCAGACAGACACCATCTCCTTGTCTGACCACGTACCAAAGTCTGACCACCCTCACGGTGAAATTCATCCCTCGCTTCCCCTTGTGTCCAACTGGAATCCGTCCTGCTGCAATGGGCACCCGCTGCCTCTCGCGCTGCCCTGGTGCACGTCCCAGAAGGGCTGGCTGCTCCTTCTCCACGCTCTCTCGTTAAGGAGGCAGTGACCGCAACAGCCCCGCACCTCCTCTTCTCCACACGGAGCAGCCCCCATCTCCCAGCCTCTCCTCACTTGTCACATGCTCCAGCCCCCAGCAACTTTGGTGGCCCTCCGCTGGACTCGCACCAGTATCCTGACGCCTTCTTAGACATAGCAGGGATGATGTTTCACACGTGCTGGCAGAGAAGAAATGCCTCTTGCCTGCTGGCTGTGCCCTTGCTAATACAGCCCCGTATTGCGGCTGGTTGGCCCTGTCACACGCTCCCAACTATATCACCCTGGCAAAAAATCATCTTTCACCCAGGCAACTTGTTTGTTGGGGTGGGGGAAAAGGGCTAAGAGAAGAACAAGGCCATATCCAATCCCTGCCCTCCCACTCATAATAAAATGATTAAGTTTTAATTTAAACTGCTCTAAGTTTTTAATCCCAGATGTATTACAGATATGAATAGCCTGCACGGAGCAAGATACCAGAACATTCAAGAAACAACTGGTTTTCCCATCAATATCTCTACAGGAATGTCTCTAACACACCCTTAAAATTAAGGCATTATAATCTAAGGAGAAAGAAAAAATAAAAGCCTTATTAAAAAGCAAACGGGAATCTAATAACGTTGAGGCCTTGCTCCTCACTGAAGGAATACTTCACGCTGAAGCTGTCTTACAACTGAACTACAGATTCGCTACCACCAAATAAAACTAAGAGCTCTGATGAGAGGAAAAAAGTCACACAAACTGATGTTCCAGTGTAAAACAAAGGGATGGATCCAAGCATGCATGGTTAGATATA
Source organism: Nettapus auritus (assembly GCA_011076525.1). Lineage (NCBI taxonomy): Eukaryota > Metazoa > Chordata > Aves > Anseriformes > Anatidae > Nettapus > Nettapus auritus. Next base: position 3,650,633 of record CM021776.1, on the reverse strand, counting down.
ACTAAGACATGAAAGATTAAAACCAGAAGTATGCTTATGCATTTACAGATTTAGGATTCAGTGTTCGGTTTGGTGTTTCCTTATTACCAGTGCAAAGTGAGCTGATTTTTCGGCACCAGACTTAAATTTTTTGATGCTAATAGTATTCATGAGCTGGCAATTATCACTAAGGTAATCACTAATAGCAAAAAGTAAACGTTAAAGGTTTTGTTTTCATGACATGTATGCACAATTTAACAGTTCTCACATTTCTAGTAACTTCGGTTACCTGTCCTTTGATGCTTCTATAAGATGACTAAAACACTCTGGCACTGACAATGATTTGTATTAAGACGTGTAATTACTGCTGTCCACATGTAATCAAAGAGAACTTGGAAAACACACAGTCAGTAAAGAGATCTATGTTAAATAAAGCATTACTGGCTGGAAACCACACATTTCTGATATACGTAGGGCAGCCTCTGCTCAGCACTTATAGTTAAGAAACCCTTACTTCCGTTCAAGTCAAAAAGCAATGCTGAGCCTTCTCCAGGTCTATGCCCTTGACCCTGAGAGCACTACGTCCATGGCTATTCTGTCATGAAATACTTGGAGGGCGGGAGAAGAAAAAAGTGTTGCTCATAAGAACAATATCCTACATAAACTATGTGAAAATTTCCACGCCTTGATATGTTAGTTATGTGAGAACGAAACCTACCATTAGCTTCTTCCTGCCTTTCGAAGTGTCTAGGGGGATGTGCCTCTTAAAGCACATGAAAGCCATTTTACTGTATCATTCAATAGTGCCTGAGAGAAGCAAATAGAACTGTCCTATGAGATGTCAGAAAATAGTTTGATATGTTTTCCTAATACTCAATTTTTATTTTATTTTTTTTTAATTTACCTTAAACTGCTATTCCTTTTCTTTTGTCAAATCATAACATTAGATGTCTCTTCAAAAATATAAAGTGTGTGGACCATAGCTACTCTTACCTGTACTCTGAGTGTGTGGCAGGGACAGCTAGCTGGGTATGGTACAATGGAGCTGGACAGCAAAACTGGTGCAGAGTATTTAAAGACCTACGACACAAGGAAAAACACAAAGTCAAAACACCAAGTGTTTAGGAAGGGGCTTTTTAGGGAAAAGCAGGTGCTAGTAGGTATATTTGAAACTCTTGATAAGTCTGAATGAAATTTGAAATGCAGCTGTCAGAATCCCAGGAAATGAGGAGGGAAATAGTCCCCTAGCTTAATATACACATCAAAAATGACAGTGATGAACTCTTGCAATGAAGAATCAAGGTTTTGTCGCAACATGAAAATAAAATGCCAATTTAAGACTTTGTTTTTGCCTTGCTGTGTGGAACAGAGGCAAAAGATAAACGCTGAGGGTTAAAATTCCCATGGAAATGGAACTTCAGACTTGGATGTTACTCTGCACCAGTCATGCTGTTTCTTTGTTAATGGCATTTCAAACACAGTGCTAAAACACGAGGAGGCAATGGGATGGGTAAGGACACAAGCTTTCTTCAGGCCCAGTAATTATACGCAGGCTGCAATATGCCACTTACAAATTTGAAAGAATCTAAGCTTCACCCAAATTGTAAACAATATTCTGAAATGTGCAATGCAAATTGAATTGATGTCATTCGTTCAAAACATGAGGAAAGAAAAAATACGATGCAAAAAGATACCCTGCAGTCCAGATAATGTTTGTATTGCTAAAAACACTCAAGAGCTGCAAAACGATGAGGTACTGCATCTGAAGCAAAGCTCAGACAATCTTTAAGCAACACAGAGTACACTTAGCACAGTTGATGTTTTTGCCCAGAAACGATAAAGAAGATTTAGCACAATAAGGCACCCATGATAAAAGCACCTAACCAAATTTCCTAAAACATATCATTCCTCTAAGAAATCATAACATTTAGACCAATGTTTCCTAATCTGGCAGTGCGTACACATGGAAGAAATAGCCATTAAACTGAAAATCCTCAGTTAACTGAAAAGAATCCAAGCTGACTATTGACTAGACTGTGTATGTATGTACGCACACACATTTTTGCTTGGCATCTTGGCAAATGATTCAAGAGATTGATTTTGATTCTTCTGGATCCCTGAGGCTTAAAGCAAATCCTATGAGGTCACTCTCTCATAGGACCAAACTGAGTGGTTATGCAAAAAATGTTGGCCCTATAGAGAAATTACTAATCCTCAAACAAACAACCAAAAAAAAGAAAAAAAAAAAGGAACCCCACAGGGTCAACCTGTTCTGATTTCTGTTGCCAACAGTGTGTCAGCAACTGCACAGCCAAGATGAGCTGGATTTTCTGTCTAAAGATGGCAACTGATGGTAACACCTATAAAGGACCTGAGCTTTTGGAAAGCCAATCGCAACCCAACTCAGTCATCAGGTAGATGGCCAGCGTGGGACGTACCCTGCTAATGCCTCCCAGAGCAAACTGAGTGGTGACACCTTCGGGCCCCTTAGAAAGAAGACCAGAATGATTCTATAGGCAGATGGATAATGTTACCAAAAACATGATGGACCATGATAAAAGCAGTTAGAACACGTAAAAGCAGTATTTTCTGACAAGAGAAACATGACATTCACACAAGCTGCTCCACACAACTGACAGAACCAGGTAGTACGCTGTGAGCGTACATTGCATGACAAAGTCTCACTTTGGGTAGGGAAAGGGATCACACTGGTGAGATCTCTGCATCCTGCTCTGTGAATACCTAAGTTTGCCAGCAGAAGCAAAAGGAGATTAGCATGGGGGTGTCCCAGGCCTCCCTTACTCCCACCCTTTTTCTCCTATACAAGTTTTTCTGTTCTCATTAATAGCATTTTCCTCGTCAGAGAATAAACCAGTAAACTAATGAATGAATCTCCCTGGATTTACTTGTGCACAACAAAGTGTTTTGAACAGAGTTTGCTCCTGGCTATCCCCAAAAGCTTCTGCCCACGAGGTTCCAGAAGTGTGTCCTCCTCTGACCTTCCCATGTTCCAAAGATACCGAAACAACAAAAGTCCTCTCTGCAGTTTCAGCCTCCTCCTCTGCAGTTAGGGTTAATACTCACCTATTGCACAAGACTGGTTAGGAGCCCAACTGCTCTGAGTTTCTTTTCGAAGGTGCAGTAGAAATGCAAAAGTCCAGTCACCTTGATAGCAAATAAGAAGCACTAAAGGTTTGTCAGGTAGCAACTACTCTGGCACTCGACTGTCTTACAGGCGCAGGTACGGAACAGACAAAACAGATGACAAAGTGTTCAGCTGCAGACTTGTAATTACGTTACCACATATTGCTGGGTTCAGCAAGAACATTCCAGATGTTGAAGACATGCTCAATACGTAAAGCTACATTTCAGCCCCTTGCTGCTCCGAGACACCAGGCTCTTTATCCAAGTAGTTACAGCTCCAAACTTCAAAATCCAGGGATATCTTGAGCAAGCGTTTTGGTTCCTCCAGGTCCCACTGACTGATGCCCAATCAGCCTTATAACAGATGATGCTCAGGCTTACAGCCCCGTCAGCAAACTGATTTTACCCAAAGCAAATCCACCTTCCACTGGCACCATTTCAGATCAGTACGTGGCATTTTGTACATTAGTTGCACACTAAAGGAATACTTCCATTTATTTTCTCCTCTGAATTATATCAGGAAAAGTTCAAGATTAAAGTTACTTTAAAAAAAAAAAAAAAAAACTTGTAAGATGGATATTTCAATCGGCCTTCAACACCAGTTTGTACTCAAAATAGAACTGATTTAAGGATTTAAGTCATTACACCTAAAGACATCGTAAGAAATATATTTAAATCAGGAGCAGCGATCACCTCCTCTGTTTACAGAATCATATTTGGCCCTGCTTAGGTTTTGCATCTTGAGACGATGGTACTCACATTAAAACTCGTACTTCAGAACTGGCACGTGACAAATGATTAAATTGATGAATGCTGCTTCTGGGAAAGTTTTTTCCAGCTCCCCCCAGGTACTCATGGACAGGGAATCACTTGATAATTTTTTATTTATATTTTTAAATTCTTCTGAGAACAGACTACTAATATGGTAAAAACAGAACTAAACCCAAAATAAACTCTATGATAAAACCTCAAAATCACATCTCCCTTGGGAGGCCAGCATTAAGCAAGTCTAAGCTGCAACATTATTATGCAGACCCAAAGGAACAGGTCTAACTGTTCCTTTTCCTTCTATATAAATTCCCATATTTGCCATTAAAAACCACTCATTTTAACATTACTTTTGTATTCATCAGCAGAACAAAAAAGCCCTTTGTTTTTATTATTTTGGGACTAGAGTCTTGCTTAGAAGTACAAATAAGAACTAGATTATCACGTAAAGCTACAACCACAAGCCAACATTTGCTCATTTTCTCCTACAATCACCAACAAGCCTCCTAAACTCAGCAGACATATTTCTCAACACTGGTTTTAAAACAACCTGGGAACCTAGCTATTAACTTTTAATTACTCTTGCTTTAACGGGCTATTCTCTACCTGTTTCCCAAACGTGCCCTCAGTGGGCTGCTACCTGTCCTCGTGCTGCCGGGAGCAGGGCAGCGACCCGTCGTGGCGAGCACTGCATGCACCCAGCAAAATGCCGAGAGCTGTGCAAGGCTTGTCCTGCAAACTGAACGGCACTCGGTGCTTAGCGCAGGATGTGGTATCCAACCCCTTTTATGCTGCCAGTGCTTAATTTTAACCATATATAAATCTGTCAGTAGTTTGATGGGATTATTAAACTATTACTTTCTTAGAACTTCTTCCTAACAAGACTACCAGCTTTCAAACAGAAGAGACTAATGTCTCATGGGTCCTTAGGAAAGCTGCATTAGCATAGGCCTGCATCGGAAGAAATGATGTCTTTGTAACGCTGCTGACGGGACCAGCGGGTACATCAGCTCACCTTAACTACCACATTTTTCCGTAGCCCTCTTACTACATCCACTGTTCCTCTTCTTCGTACGAAGCAACAATCTGTCGCCTCCATCTGCCAGCATCCTCCCTTTTCTTCTGGTACACGTTCCATCAGGTACTGTGTTCTAGTGAGTAAGTACAAGTATTACCAAAACTGTTCAGCAGAACAGCCTCCTGAAGCTGCCCAAGTCAGGCTGGGAACCTGGTACTAGGGGACAAAGATCCATTGTCCAACTGCCTTGTAAATAGCACAAGTGGCAGACGAGTTCATCTGCTTTATAAACCCATTCGCTTCATTGGCATCCAAGGTAGCTTGGAGTGATTTATTTGGTTGGATTCGTGCCTACAAGCTAATAAAATGAACGCGTGCATTTTAATAGTATTTTAACCTGATGAAGAATAACTTAATTGTACAAGTTGCTGGTTTTCTTGCTCGTCTCAATGCAGAGCTATGGCTACAGCTGAGATGAGAAAAGACCCAAGGCAAAAACAAGTACAGTCTGTCCTGTTCTTGTTTAATAAACCTAATCATTTATTTAGAGACAAATAAAATTTGAAATAAAAACAAACTGACTTCCATAAAGGTGGCCCACAATGAAAATCACAGTAATACGGGCTTATATTGACTCCAGATAAAATTTTGATAATGAATGTGGTTAATCACACAAGAAAGGCTTTCAATGCATTAACTGCACCCACGAGACAATTCAGGAATTCATCACAGCAGATAAAATGGCAGGTAGCTTTATACGGCAACTCATACAAACTCCTCAACCTAGGTGTGACTGTATCTGTCTGCAGACACAGCCACTACGATGTGACCTAGCACATGACCCATTTACGTTAGCAAGGACAAATTCCTACTGTTCTGACATCAGAGGTACTCCTCTTACAACTCAGATTTTCAGCCCAAACACACAGGACATTATGATTCTGGCTTTTGAAGTGGCACTGACAATTTTTTTTAATTTAATTTGTCCTATTTTATGTCCAGCAATTTGTGGTCAAGTATGTCAAGGAGAGGCAGTGGTGGCCCGTGGAAAACACTACGCTTTTTTACAGTGTTCTTATTAATTGCGGTCTCATGCATAATTTATTGAAAAGCAACCACAAGAAATTAAATGCTATTATTGCTTTTACAGTCGCATAGGTAAAAAAGGCCTTCGAGCTTATATGGCAAAGATCTTCACGCACTATAAAAGATTACAACTAAAATATTTTTATAGTATTATGTTATATATTATGTTATTCCTATCATTTCCTTCCAACATGATAGCTTTGTGCACTTTGGGCACTGTATCACAGGAAGGTAACAAGACACATCGTGTCCAGTAAACATCAATCAAATTACCTGTCAGAACAGCCTGACTCGGAGGACAAATAGGAAAAGCACTCAGACATCACAAAGTAGCACAATCACACGTTCTAGCCCTGCAACGCTGGCATCTCCCTCCTTCCCTCCACCTCCGCCCTCAGCACGCAGTGATCATGTAGCCTAATTAAGCACATACAGGCTAGACTACAGACCACTGACTTTTGTTCAATAATAAATAAAATCCAGTCGTCGTCACAATGATGATGATGAATAATCAGCATTTGCACATGTTGCAATACAAATGCAAACTGATATGTTTGCGTTTGGAAAAATACTACCCTTTATGTATTTCCAATTAAGTGTCCATAAATGGATTTTAATAGTAAAATAAAATCAGGTAGGCTTTCACTGACCTCTCCTCCATCAAAAGGGCTTTAAAAGAATCATCTCCTCTTGGGAGAACAAGACCGGTACCATCACAACATACTAAACAAGACAAACATCTGTTATTTTTGCCCCATCCTATAGCACAATGCCTATTAATTAACATTACAGAAAAAAATAATTATTATCAACGTTTTGGTTCTGTGAAAATGAAGCATTAGCCTATATAAATAGCCAAAAGATGATTCTTTTACATCATGGCCAACACAGTTTGTAGGCAGTCTCCAATAGTGGGTTACCTGTAACTAGGGTGAAATTAATTAAGATTGTTAATATATCGACACATAATTAGGACCATTATTTCCCTTTTGATTAAGTCATAATGCAAAATATCTATTCTGAACAGAATATCTATTCTGTACAGAAATTTACAGTACAAATAAAATGTACTTGTATCACTTTTGCTTACTATTCAGTTTTTAAATTTGTAGAAAAAAAATATACAGTTCAAAACTTGAAAAAAACAGAGCAGAGACAAAGCTGCATAGGATAGAAGGAAATAAACGCTTTAAATTAAATCAGAAAACTGATAGATTCACTGCATCTTTTCTACATTTCTTACTTCATTAAATTAGGTCCCAGAATTTCTCAAGAAACTGCAAGTCACATTAGAGAATACACATTTATAATTCCACAGAGTGCTAATCAGAGTAAAACCACATCTACACAGTGGCGCCTATACATATTGGGTTTGATGCTCATGGAAAAGGAAGAACAGTCATGTGCAAAGAATGAAATTAAACAGATACACCATAAGAAATGTTCAGCAATGGAAATCCTATTACTTAAACCAATGGTACAGTGACATATGCTCTACTCAGTGCAGCATCTGAAAAAGCAGCGCTTTGCTGATCCTAGTAGTTTGACATCGCTGCTGTTCCAAAACAAGCTAAACAGCAATCCAGGCTTTTTTTTTTTTTTTTTTTTTTTTTTTCCATTTTATATTTTAAATGTAAAATGTAAAAAAGACGTGTTTTAAAACATAAAAGTCCTTAGTGTGTATATTATTAGAATGTCAACAGACTTAAAGTATTTAAATTTTCATCTCCAAACTAGCTCAAGCATTAACGAGCTTGTGTCTCCAACTACTTAACATATGTTGTTACAGTTTGGAACAGATCAGTTTTAAAGAATATGAAGAATTTGTGTGTATATAACCCCTCCCTTCCCCATACATATTCTACGAGGTTGGTTCTAAAAGAGCCCTAGGCTTACATTTTTCTTCTTTTCAACTATCAGCATTTACTTTCTTCTCATTCTTAAAGACGAGTCAAAATTCAGAATAACACAAGTCATAGTTCACGTCTTGTTTTCTACAGCATTGTGCTGAGACAGGTAAAAGATATCAAAAACGTAAGCAGTAATATAGGAAAATACGGCACAAAATGGTTCTACAAATAAGACTGCACCATCACTGTTAAAGAAAGTAACCTACAGAGATGAGATATTCTTTAACACTGCATGACAAGCACTGTAAGAAATTCTGTCCCCTACTGAGAGCTACAAAATCCCGGAATTACAGCACTCAAAGGAAAATGGAGTCTAACACAAATGATTTCTCCCTTGTATAAACATAAGGCATTATTTCAAAGCTGATTCATGTATACCTTGAAGACTACAACCTGTTTTCCAAACGTACTTTTCTTGTTTGAACTTCCTATGTACAGTTCCAAGTTTTCTCTCATTTTCAAGCATTTCAACTTAATTGTTCATGCAGTCTCTGTACAACAGAAGGCTCAAGAAAACTTAAGAACAGATTTCAATACTCTCAATTCTCATTACAAGCAGTTTACTCTTGAATGGTTGAACTTACTGTGTCTGCATGTGGACAGTGCTACTGAACACGAGCTAGATTTACTCGATTAGCACCCTCATGGGCACTATTAAAATAATTGACAACACCTACAGACCACAACTGCATCTCCTTAATGTAAGATCCTTGAGCAAAACTAAATTTAACCCGAAAGGCAGAGGATTTTTAACCGGAGTTCAGAACTGCAAATACCAGGTACAGCCATTTCAAAACAGTGGATTAGAAGTGAACCACTGATGGAAGTGAGGGTGGGTGGTAGAGGACAACGTAACTGCATGCTGATGTGTATTTTGTTCTGATTTTTATCTCAAGTGGAACAACATTGCACTACGCTTTAAGAGAAAGCTCGGAGTAAGGGCCATGTGGAACCACCAGAATTCAGCCGAATAAGACTGCCCAGTGTGCTTGCTGTACGTCGCTGTATGCTGATGCCACAAACGGTATGCAAACTTTAGCATTGCCCTTCCTCTGGCTACAAGTGGATAAGCACTGAGCCACTCTGCCAAACGTGACAACTCATGTGAAGAGCTGCTGTGCTGCACTCAGAGAACAAAATGCTAAACTCCTGCTGTGATGACGGTAATGTTTGAGAAACTGTTCGAGTAAATAATAAACAAGTAATGCATCTTTAGGATATGAGCAAGCATATATACCACAATAAAAACACAATGATATTTTGCTTTATCGATGTTATATTGCTTTAAGACTGTAGTCCATTTCTTTCTGTATTTATGCATTTAAAAGACAGATTATACTTTAATATGACAAAGCATTCAAACAAAATGGAAGAGATTCTTGACTCATCATAGACAGAATACCTAGCATCCTACATTGCTTTTACGCAAACTGTTTTTTTTTTTTTTTCATTATTTTCTTTTCTTCTGTTTAATATTGGCTTATTCACTTTCATGAGGTTAAATCTTTAAATACTCACATGCATAAACACAACCATCATCTGTGCATTTCTAATATAGAAATCATTCATCTGCCAAAAAGGTAACACCCTAAAAATGGTTCGTGGAAAGAAACCTACCAAACAATAAACTGATCACTACTCCCACTTCTGGAATCCTCAACACAGATATCAGAGACGTGATGACAGATGAAGAAGGAAAAGGTACTCACAAATAACACCTTCTGCAAGCCATCCTTGAATGTGTTGTGGATTTGGTACTTATATTTTCTTTCAAGCAGTCTGAGGTAGAAAAGCTTTCTTAAGGAAAAAAAGAATCACATTCACAGCTTTTACATGCTCATTCAAGATCAGCCACAGAGGAACATCACAGATAAGTAAGCTGGTGATGTAACCAGCATCAAACACTGCATCAGATAAACCCACAGGCTCTACAGGGTTATATTTTGCAAAGCCAAAAGGTTTTTCCCAGAGAGGAGGTTTAACAAGCATAAACCAGCCACATTGTTCTCACAATCCTTGTGGGCTTGCTTTCTGCTTCCAGAAAAAGTCCCAAATCTATATTTATTATTAAATTTCATCACCAAGAAAAAATAATGTGCTTTCTCATTTGATATTTAGACTGGAATTTAAAAGCACGAAATGGTGCATTTTCGAACGCACCGTCTCTATATGAACACTGTAGTACAGTCCAAACCAAGAAAAGGCCATTGGTCCTTTTATCTCCATGGTAACAGCAGCATCTGTGAAGACAAACCGTATTCCCTCTTCTCTGCAAAGTCAATTTATAGTCACATACTATGACATAAACCGATAAGACAGCAAAGCTAATCAGCAACGAGGAGAAACAGGAACCTAAACACGAGATTAAGCTCCTGCTCAGGAGAATGGTCTTCTGTGCATAGCGTTTCTCATGTGCCAATTACAAAATGAGTAACTAAATCAAGCTGATCCTTTGAGCTGATCCAAGCTGGGAATTTGTAAACTTACTAGTTCAGCTAACAAGGATAGTTGCTGAATATTTTATAAAATTAGCTTCATGTCTAAATCCAGTTTTACCATATTTAATAGGATGACAATTAGCAAAGTAGTTGTTTGCAAAAATCACCGAACTATTACTTAATTACGACCTTTTCCTTCAATATTTCCTTAAAAGACTCGGCACTAATAGCAAGGCAGAGTGAGAAGTTTCATAGCTGCAAGATACTGCCTTCCCATCGCCTTCCCCTCTTTTGTAAGCACCATCACTGATGCAAGGACTTCAGCAGCACCATTCCTGTGCACTAACCACTGACAGTCTCTGCTTCTGGGTAAATGACCAGGCCTGATGAGTCACAACCTTGGTTTTATTTAATTCCTGTCCATGGTAGTTCTTTGTTCAAAAATAAAATTTAAAAAGTTCCTTTTTCCTCCCCTTGCTTACTGCCCCACTCCAAAGCTCAGTGCTGAGGCCTTACACGATCAACATAGCCAAGCTTCCTCCCTTGCTTCATGAATCAATATAATGACCATCTGCTCATATTATTAAGTTAAATATATACCAGAACACACTGATGAGGGCAGCTCATTTGCCATGGTCAAGTGATCAGTTCATAGCCGTTCCACAGCCAGTTGTAATACTGCCAGAGACAGAGAGAGCAGGTGGTCAGCCAAATGCTACTTATCACAGCATTACCTGTGAAGTTCCCCAGGCTAAAGAGAAGCATGAACTGTCGGAGATGCTGCTGAATTATGTAACTTTGGGAAAAAAAAACAACAATAAGAAAAAGGTAAGGCATGAGATTTTCTGATTATCTTAATTTAAAATTGATTTACAAAGGACTGTCTTTATTAAAAACACCCCAAGTTGCTCCCCTTTGGTCAGTCATCTGCCTAAAGCTAAGCTATTAGCTTCTAACCTCTCCCCCACCCCACTTATCTGCCACGCAAATTCCTGCTACTCTGGAAACCAACATAAAAATCTTATTTAACAGACATGCATTTAGTTTTACCTAGTCATCTTACCCCTTCCATCACTACAAAATACATTTTATGACCATTTATAGAATTTTCAGGGAAGCCACAGCCCCAGAGTCATCCCCATGTGGTAGAGCTACATCAGTGCAATAGGAAACCACAGCCATCTGAGGCCATCGAGAGGAGTCGCAAAGTTCTCCATTCCCCCCATAATTAGCCCATAATGCTTGGATACTGCATCAACAGGTACTTAATCGGTATTCATTTTCAGAAAACTACACCTGCCTAAACATACACTTGACGTGACGCTGCCCCACACAGCAGAAAGTGTACTACACAGAGTTTTGTCTAATGTGGCAATTCCTAAACAGATTTATTTACAAAGCTCACAAAACTTTCACTGTGAGGCTGATCCTGAAACTCAAACGCAGGCTCATGGCTTGGACCAGGCTCCCTAGCAAAATGTCTCTGTCCCATGTTGTAAGCCTGATTTAAAGCATCCATGCCTCGAATGTACAACATGTACATGTACAACACTGCAAAACTGTAACATGATTGCTTGGTATCAGCGAATTTTGCAAGCTAAACACCTTTTCTACAAATTCACAGGATCAAGTGTTTTCTTCTATTGCACTGAAGACAGCCAAAAGGTATCTTTCCATTTTCCAGAGAAGCCTTTCCATGATTTAAATGCTACCTCATTTTTAACAGATAATAAATACAAAGCATTGAAGAAATTCTAAAAGGTGCACATGTACTGTGAAATTGCATATCGCAGCCAAAACCTTCTAACAGCAATCAATACATCACAAAGATAAATGCCTGATAAGAAAATAAAGCCTTTCCATAAAGAGTCCCATAAAATGGCTTTCCAACCTACTCTAAATTCAAGCAGCTTAATCACCACTGCTCTATAAGGTAGAGGATATACAAACAATCTTGTCAGCTTGGTCTGATTCTTCTGTTTTCAAATCTAGTTTCTGCAGATGTTCAGCAGCACAGTGCACAGACTGAATGAAAAATGAAGACGAAATTATTCAGGTATTCAGAAAGGTGTTAAATGGATGATAATAATTTCAGGAGGAAACACTTCGGTCCCATAACTAAACCAGGTTCTGTGTAACAGTTAATCACTTAGTCTGTTTTTTCAAAAGTCCAGTTTTGAGGAGTAAGAAAAAACAAGACTGAAAAGCCAAATCAATAAGCAAAAGTAAACTGTACAAGATGCATTATCTAGATTCCACAAATGTTAATGCTACAGAAAGGCTCTCAGCTGCTGCATGCATGTCGAATTCTGTACCCACATCTTTAGACATGATTTCTGCTGCTCCTTCACTTAGGTTTCCTACAACAGTTTTAGTAACAAGCTTCCCCAAAAGCAGTAACTGAGCTTTCAGAATGTTTTCTTCACATATGAAAGATACATTCATAATATAAGAGCTATTCCTTCCTATTCTGTAATGAATAGCATTGAAAGTTTAATTTTAGACAGGACAATAGTAATCCATTTTTTGTTATGCATAGCATTTTGTCGTGTGTTTGGTTCAAGTTTTCTATTTGAAGCGTTCATAAAAAGATAACTGAAACAAGACCATCTGTTTCTAAACCCATCTGAGCCCCTACCATGTTACTGAAGGTAACAGATCAACTTGCATAGTATAGGTTAAGAGTGTGCTTAGGTTGCTGTTTGAGGCCATATATCTTTAGTCCATTGCCTTCATCAGTTCTCCCCTGGTCATACAAAGTTGTCCTGATGTGTAAACATATGATAAAGCCTGTGCATATTTCTATTTGAGCAGAAGAAATCAAAATGTTTTAACAATTGATTGAATGCTATGAAATGAAGTTAGTAACTCTACCAACCATCTAGCCCATGCTTTTAACTTCAAAAAGAGTCTTTATATATGTATATATATATATATATATGAAAAATATAGTAAGTAGGACAGGTTTGGAACATGAAGGTTACAGTTTTTCCTGATGCTATGAAGTCCACTCAGCAAGACACTTGGTACAGTATGTTATTCAACACCACTCTGTGGAAAGTCCTAGATATAAGATGCCCAAACCATTATCATAACAAGTTTGCATTCAAAGTATTAAATACAAAGAAAGACTCTGAAAATACACTGAAATAGGGAAGAACTCCCATGGGTTTCATCAGGGGCTGCACGTCACAGTAAGCATTCAGTTCTACTAATTCCTACCAACATTATTAATCTGTGTATGCAGCCAGTGAAGCATTTCCAAAAATCAGTTCTCTCTGCTCAGATTTCTGTTCCTTTCATTACAGCAAGGAATAAACAAATCACCTGAACAAAGTCAAACAGCAGTATACATGATAGCCTCTGTAGGGGTCACCACAACTTACACACCGCATGAGCTGGAATTCATACACCAGATGACATTTACAAACCAAAATGACCCTCTACTAATTGCTGGCTTGTTTGTTTTAAATGAAGGCCGAAAATCATCTTGAATGATTTGGGATATACTACCACGCACAGCTATTTGTTATCATTTATTGTTTTCTCATGCTTATTATTTAGGTGTTGGTCTCTGCATGATTAAGGTACTTAGCCATTTATTCATTCTTGAAAATCAGATCAAGCCAGCCTTGTGGCTGAAGTTACAAGAGAAGTCACATGGCATAAAGCACCTACCCCTTACCCTGCCCTCCTTGAAGTCTCAGCCTATCTGCTTGAATATACAACCAGACAAGTGTACTCCAAATCTGAAAAGCGTAATTATTGGAACAAAGCCATTAAAACCTAATTTTGATCTCACTAGTGTGATTAGGAGCAGCTGTGTTTTCTATTATCATGTTCTAGCTTGTTTGCTTTACAATGTTATTTCTATCAGACTCTGGCCCTTTGTTTCAAAGATTTCCCTTTTTCTTTTCTAAAAAAAAATCTTCTCAACAGATTAAACACTGAGACATTTTCCTACTTGTCCTCATGATCGTGGCCCCAAAAGTTAGTTTATAATTTTAACACTAATCAGTATTTCTGGACATCAGGGTCATTCTCTAAATGTCGTTGTCAAGAAATACTTCCGCAGCTTCAGAAAAATACTTATGGACTGCGCAGAGTCTGATCTGGACAAAGTTCAGTGGTCTTGTTTGGTTAAAGCCTATTTCTTAAGTGTCAGTATCCCTGTGAATGCTGTAGTGGGGGCCCACAGAACTCCCCCACAGCAGGAAGGCTCAGGAGACGCAGTTTGCTTGCTAAGCAGCACTGCTCCTCGTGATTCACTGAGGGTCAGCACAGCTACGTAACTGACCGCTTTGCTCTCATGCTGCTAACTGCCAGAGCCAGCATTACAGCCTGCTGTGCACTTGGGACTCAGGAACAGCCTGCTTACACCTCATTGCTCCTGTGACCCTGTCCTGTTCCTGGTTTGCTGGTATTGAAACAGAAGTCACATCTACCAGATCCTGAAGCACGGGACGCAAATGTGCTTCTTTTAACTGTGTTAAAGCATGAAAAGTGGTATTTTCTATGCCTTACATTAAAAACTCAAGTATTAAGGGGGTATGATGACAGAATTACCTCAGCATATTGGGGTAGAAGGCAGAAACAAAGCTGACAACCACCAGGCTGTTTACAGAGGCTGCTAGTAACTGGGAGATCTTAGTAATTACTT
Source organism: Nettapus auritus (assembly GCA_011076525.1). NCBI lineage: Eukaryota > Metazoa > Chordata > Aves > Anseriformes > Anatidae > Nettapus > Nettapus auritus. The sequence continues at coordinate 3,635,630 of CM021776.1, read as the reverse complement.
CTGTGGAAAAATATATCCAGTACTGGATAAAAATTCCCACATATCACCTTAATGATTCTACCACCCAAGACTGTGAACTACTTCTGAGAATTTGGGGCTTGGCCTGTGCCTATCAAGCGTCTGTTCAGCCCCAGAGGAACATGGTTCAGACAAGGGCCCAAACCGTGCCTGAGGCCGCCTTGTCTGAACCAGGGACCCAACCACAGCCGTCCTCACAGTCACCAAAACACCGCTGGACATGGAGGTCGAGGGTTCATCCCACTAGCTAATGAGGGAGAAGAAGGGGGGCAAGCAAAAGGCAAGGCTGGGTGTTTGGCTGCTGGCCGGGGTCAGCCTACCGTGGACCTCCTAGGCCCCTCATGTCTCCTCCAAAATGTCCACAGGATGCAGGTGGCTATTGTGAGGGGAGGCTGGGGTTACCCTGCGCTGCTGGTTCCAGATGGTTGTGGCACCTCTGGGAGCACCCAAGGCAGGGCAAAGCTGAGCCTGTGGCTGCTGGCACCCTGGGGCAGCACATCTGTGAAAGGGCAAAAACACAGCATGGAAGTGAGGGGTGAGGGAAAACATGGGAAACATCGGTGCAAGCAACGAGGTGGAGCAGCAACCACGGCTGCCAGGGCAGAGGGTCCCTGCAGCCCACGCAGTCTGCTCATGTGTTAGTGATCAGTCGATACACATCTGCTTGTGTTGAATGTCCTTCACAATACTAATTTTATCCCTGTATGTCCTGAGCTTTGATAGGCAGTTGCTGATGAATTCATCTATTTTATCTCATATATTCTCCATTTACCCTTAACATGGTTAAAAGCATTTATTTAATCTAATACTTTCCCTGCTAGCATTTGCCTCTGATTCAGAGACAAGTAATAGACATATTAAGCGACACAGCCTAAATATTTTCCACATTAAAAACAAAATAAACAACCTCCCTTTTCCACAATGCACTGGTGTATGCCTTTTCCACATTAAACATTTTGCTGTTCAGTCCCATAACCATTTACTGAATTTCTCCAAGTTGTCCATTTCTAATGGAAATCAAACCTGTTACCATCGTTTTACTAAAACTTCTCTCTTTTGCCCCCAAACCCCTCTCCTTCTCCCAGAAATGGACAGCCCTAATTCCCAGCAGACTGTCTTCTGGGATCAGCTGTTCTGAACAGCCCCTGCTCCTCACCCCAACAGAGCCTCAGCTAAGCACCAGTTTCAGTAGCTGCTGAACTCATCCACTGTCTCTCGTCAATAAAAAAACATCACCATTACTGGCAGAAGGATGGAGTTGTGGGAAAATCCAAATTTTCTCTCTCACAGTAAATTCTTTTCCTATTCAAATACTGACTTTGTCCATATTCTGACAGAATTATCACTCTAAATGTGAATTGTCAGGACAAGCAGCAACTTAAAGATATACTAGACGTCCCTAGACTTCACAGCTCTGAATTCACAGCCAAACTTACTGCTTTACAAATGAAACAAAACATTCTCAAGCAATTTTTGTACAACTGCAAATTTACTTGAGACTAAATTTCTGATTTGTTTTCCCTCTCTATTATTAACAGAACAACAAAGCCTGAAAGACCTTTGGAATAGTTCTCTGTAGCTGTAATATTTACCACTCACTCTTCACTGGACAATACCCCAACTGCCATAAACTTGAAGGCCTCAACTACACCTTGAATATAGACCTAATAGAGAAGAAAGTGTATAAACTTACAAGCTTGAGCATAACTGAATAACAGATCACAACACATAGACAGAATCCAAGACAGAACTATTTCAGATGCACCAAATCTAAGCAGCAGCAGGAATACCTGGAATACGGCCTAGAATCAGTTGCGGGCAAGGACTAAGTACAATGTTTTGGCCTGAGTCACTCTTCTGTGCTTCCTGATACCAGGTCACAGCTGCTGTCCTCTTTAATAAAACAATACACTATTAATGAATCACACTGTAATAGGTATTTGAAAAACAAATACGTTTCTTCAGAGTTGGGATAGTTTAATTGCTGCTATTAATTTGACATATAGCATTGTAGTTAATAAGGGAAAGAATGTAAGTACAAAATATTTGTTCAGATTCAGTCCATCACCCTTTGGATAATGAAGATGAAAATGAAAAACAAACAAACAAACAAACAAACAAACAAACAAACCACCAAGCCAAAAGAATACAAAATAAAATCTGCTGCATGCACTTTTTAGTATTTGGGATGGTATAAAATAGCAAATAAGTATCAGAAGAATGAACTCTAAAGAGCAGGATGTAATTAATTCCTACAGATCTTTTGGTCTAAGTAAAGCATATCTGTCACTGTAAGATATTTTACTAACATTAGCAAACTAATGGGCAATGTAATACATTATTTAAGAGATAAGGAAAAAGTGTGTCTCTATAGGTCAGGATAGCACAATCTACTAAATGATGCAGATGTGTTTTTTTTTTTTGCTTTGATACATATTTCTGACCTAACCCAGAGTTATGAAGTCATTCACCCAACAGATAGCTAATCCAGGGTATCTTCTCACAAAAGCATACAATTGGGCTGTAAAGAATATATAAAAATTTAAAAAGAATCAAAGTTCGGAAGTATTTCCTACATCTGTTCATGTTAATTGTGTGCTTTATTTTTGTATCTAAACTCTGTTGACTTCAGCTGCTAGTCAATAGATCTTACATAACACAGACTTTTCCGTTGTTTCATTTTTGCTACGTAAAAATAAGTTGGCACTTCATTGTTTTTCTCAGCATTCATTTACTGTGAAAGCATTTTCAATATTTTGTCCTTCATTGTTTTAATAAAAATCCAGCGTAATAAATATTTTAGATGGAGGAAAAATTACAAGTTAATGGTCATTTAATTATTTTGGCAACCAGCCTATGACACATTTCACAATAAGGAGCTTAAACTCAATTTTAATAACTCGACTCAATTTTACCAACTAGACTAATTCAAATGTTTGCCTCAGAATTATTAGCTGGGGCAAAGAGCAGGAATCTACTGGTTCAGTTGATCAATTATACTAATTAAACAGACAAAACTGAAGACAATTGTTGTCAATAAATATGTCAATATGTTAATAAATAAACCAATGCCACCTCTCCCACCAGGGTAAATATAAACAGAAATCTAGTTGCAGATCTCATGGGTACATTGCTGATGGAAGCAGTAAGTTATCACTGTTACAAAAATGAGCATATAATTTACATTCTCCACTAGCTTCTAGAAGAACCTGAGGAGATGATAAAGAAATCACAGCTGACTTCCTGAATCGTGTTTATGGCTGTTGAAATCCCATGCCCTGGAAATTCTAGGGAGCACCTGACTGCTAAACTATTGCAATTTGGCTACATTTGGGACATAACAGTAGTGAAATTTACAAAGGAAAAATATTCAGAGCTATTATTGTGAGGGCTTCTGTTGTTGTTGTTTAAATCAACTTTAACACCACTACTACTGCATAGTTCATCCTACCATGACCACACATGGCAGGGCTGAGTGGCACCCACAGCATCAAGAACAGGCTGAGCTGGCGGAGTTGAACTACCTGTACATCCACCACAAGTTACTTGCTGTGTCAGCCTATTAAAGCGCATGAAATATTGCCAACCTTCTTTCACATCCAGTCATCTGTATTTACATGACACTCAGCTGCAGCAGCTCGTGGCACTGTTCTTGACAGACTGCATTAGGAGATAACAGCCCACGGCAAAAAACATGGGAACTGCAAAGGAGCCCTGCCCTGGCGTGGGGTCAAGGGCAAGGTCACCATCTGATGGTATAAATCAGCCTGTGCTGAACTGCAGTCCCTGGGTTTGTACATCAGAAGTGACGTATCATCCTTGACATCTATAAATCATGCGTCTTCTTTATTAGTTTTTAAAGCAGATTTTCAACTTGGAGGAAGGTCAAAGGGATTTTTGAAGACATCCGGTAGTTTTGAGCATGTGCAAGTGAACACACCAGTTCAACGCTGTTTGGTGATGTAGGGCCCATCAACTCAGTGGTTTCAGATAAATACAGGCCTTAAAGAACATTTCAGGGAAATGACTGATGCTGAAGAAAAACGTGGAAAGATAGTTCACACCAAGCCTATACTTGAAGTTATAATTTATAGGAGGAGAGCAAGGCAAAGAGAATTTCCCGGGAGAAAAAAAATCTCTATTAGTCAATATTGTGTGCATATAGAACCACTGCAACAGACCATGAAACTTTCAGAGAAACTTCACTTGAAAAAGCATCTATAATCTTCAAGATGATCATGTACCTGCAGGAAATGTCACGGGGTCAGGTATTCCAAACATGTAAAACTTATTAATGAATTAATGCATATTTAGGATATGTACTCTGTGATAGTTATAACACAATGGAAATATTAAAAATCCACTTTATGGATTCATGTATTGCCCTAAATATTCAAAAGCATCAATATCCAAATTATGTTATTCTTGTTCTTCCTTGCATTCTCCTGAAGCCTAAAGGCATATGAGATTTGAGTCCAGATTAACACAAGAATCCAAAGATCATGTTTCAATTTCTGCTCTGTTCTGAGGCCTCTTAAATGTCAGATCAGAGAGCTGATTATGGAGTTAAAGGTTTCAAACTGGAGTACTTGTTAATTCAATGACTGAATACAGGACACGAAAGGCTGGTTTATAGTAAGCTCAATTTTATAAGGAACAGTTCTCAGAAGCACACAGAACTGTCCAAAACTCTCAGAAAACCTGGAACTGTACAGTTATTAATATTATTACATGTATGTGCTGGTTCTCTGGTGCTTCTAATATGTTTACAGACAGGGATTAGCTGCAGTATTTTCCTTGGTGAATTAAGGGTAAATGAAAAAAGTCAAGTATCCATCCTCTCAAGGCCCTTCTGCAAAAGCCTTAACAAGTAAAATACTTGTACACATAGGGCGCAGAATACGAAAGATAACTGCATTCAAGTTTGCACACAGAAAAGTCATTGGCTAACAAGGACTATAGAATACGCACTTGTAGACACAAAAAATTCCTCTCGAGTACCATTTGCCAGTTATTTTTTTTCTGGCAACAGACACAGTGGACTTGGCCAGCATTCCTCAATGCAGCAGAGGCATCAGGCTGGTGAAACAGCTGCTCTCGCAGGCAGCCAGAGCAGGAGTAGCTGGCCAGCTTCTCCTCCGAGAGGCTTTTGGAAGCCAGCCACCATCTAAGCAGGCCTGCTTGAGAACAGCTATACTGGATGCTAATGACCTTGGCAGTACACGTCATAAAGTACAAGTTGAGCTCTGCTAGAAGAATCCTAAAAAACTCTACGCAATTTTTTTTCCAGCATGTAATCTACTGCATCCCTTTCTTATACTTCAATCTGCTTAGGACTCTTCAGTGATAAATATTAACAGCAAATACTTCAGCAATTTAAATTACTTTTCAGACCTATGCAAACAAATAATACAGCTCCTAGCAAACATCTGCTGTTAAATCCACAGAAACGGGTCATTTTTGCAGGATAGTTTTAGCAGACATTTACATTTCAAGTTGAAATCTGACCTATTGAGCATTTCAGCCTACGGGCAACTTGTTTGAAAGTTTGAAGGAACAGAGTGAATTCATGGAACAAGTTATTAATATTGATTTATACGCAGAAATTGTTTGAAACAACTTTAGAAATTCAGATAACAGCATTCAGAATGATTAATATATAAAAAAATATGTTTATTCCATTTCAGTTCTCCTGCACATGACACCTACCAACTTCTGAATTGTGTAACTTTATGAGAGACAAGAGCATACTGCCCTCCTTGCAGTTACTAATTAGCTAGACGAAATAGAGAGAAAATCTTCAAAAGAATTACTCTCTCCCCACCTTTATTTTCTTTTTCATTATAGGTAACAGACTAGCAACACTAAGTTACATCAATGAAGTCATATTTTCCCCTCTGTATTTATGTAGATGTCTAAAAAGGTTTCTTTACAGCAGTAGATTAGTATTTCAAGAGTATTTCAAAATTTTACTTAGACTCAAGACAGATTATGTGGTTCCAGTCTCTACAATGAGCTTTATTTGTTGAGGATCAAGTTCCAGCCAGCTCTGGTAAGCATGTTAACTGAAAGCATTAATGCTGATATTTAGCCTGGGAATTAAGGTGTGCTGCAACAAGATGAATTCACACTTAAATGTGGCTCAAAGCAGCCTGACAGAAGGGAAGCACCGCTGTGATACAGGCCTCTCAGCACAGAGAACGGGTTTATCTGTAATAATAAATGTATTCAAGGCAGCAGGTGGAAAAACAAAAACAAACAACAACAAAACAAAACAAACAACCCAGCAACAAACACCCCAAAACTGTCTTCTGTTTTTAAAGACATTGGGAGCTGTGATGCCACACACAGACTGTGTTCGCTGAAGCAAAAACGGAATGAGATGTTGGCACTCTGAAGTGATACCTGCCAATATCCAAAATCTGCCCTAACGTACACATCCACCAGATGAACTGTATCCATTTTTAAGAAACCTAAGTTCATGCTAATGCTTTCAGGGCTATGCATGGAACCAGAAGTGTAGCCAGAGAAAGGACATCCATGTTTATCCCACAACAAAGCAATTTTATAAGTTTTTCTTTATAATGCTACATTAAGTAATGTCTGAAAAGAAATACTTTTCACAGTATTACTTATTTTAAGTCCTTAACTTAAGTACTTAACATATTTTGAGTGTAGTATACACATAATATCTGTATATTTTCCCTACCACTTTCACATTATTGACACCATTAATAAAACAGCTGTAATATATTACTAATAAGATGTTCAGCTCTTCCAGAAATACAAAATATGAATGCTTTCAAATGAATTTTCTATATACAATACACAATTCTTTAGGAGCATAACCCACAGAAATATTATAATGAATTCTAACCATAAGTCCTTGAACATAAGGTTGTCTAAACTCATTAGTCTCTTTTCTATGCAAATGCCTGAAAAGAAAGCAGTGCTATGCAAAACAAATTTGCTGTAGATTCACGCAACCATTGCAAATTGTTAATGAACACCCTCTAAAGTAACCACACCACCACCATTTCAGTTTGGTGTTTTGGAAGCCCAACCATAAAATATCAGAACCACCCAATATTGATAAAACAAAAACAAATAAAGGAATAATTTATACAACTTTCTTGAATTTTGTTTCTAACATGGGTTATAAAAGAATGAATGTCTTGATGAAATGGTGTTTGCTGAAGAGATCCCGGGTGTGCTTTACCACAACAGTAACTAGCCAGACTAAAGGTCTAGTTTGTCTTGTAGACCACACCTATCATGGACCAATAACAGATACATAGAGAAGGGTACAAAAATAAAGGATTTATTATTATTATTATTATTATTGTTGTTATTAAAGCCTGGAGACGAGAAGACCTGGGGGAGCTAACAGCAGCTTTCCAGAACCTTAGAGGAGGTTACTGAGACTGACAGAGCCCAGCATTCAACTGAGAAGCACAGCTGGCAAGAAGACAGCAGTCACACTGGAACAGGGCAAGCCCTGACTGAGTAAGGCAAAACTTTTTCCTGTTAGAATAACTAAGTACCCAAACACACAAACAGCCCCAAAGCAGTTATGAAATCTTCAGCTTCAGTGGTTTAAGACCTGAGCAGACAAGCTCTCAGCAAACTAGTCTGATTTCAATGTTGATCCTGCTTTGAGCAGTAGGATGGAGCAGATGACCTCCAGGGTCACTTAAACTTGAACAATTCTGTGATTCAATCATACTCTGGTACTTGTCCAGTTTCCAAGAACTTACAGTTCAGTGACTCCCTAACCACAGGAGTGTCTCGGAGGTTAAAAACCCCGGGTGAACTTTTCTGCCACGACTGTGTCTTTTGAATCTGTATGAACTCAGCATCAACTATGCTCTGTGCCAAAGCATTGGAAAATTTTGTTATACTTTACAGGGAAAAAAATACTCCTATTTTCTTAATCAGCCTTCATTTTCTGCTCAGTAGTTATGATTACAGGAGAGGCTGAATGATTACTCTTACTCATTCCATAAAACTCGCAGTCCTATTAACCTTTCTCATTCCTCTCCTCCATCCCACCAGCCACTCCTCTTCAGGCTGAAGGCCAGTGCAGTTAAACACTAGCTGTACAGAAGCTGTTCATTGGATCATTTCTGATTTCCTTCTCCTTGCCTTTTACCACTGCAATGCAACATCTGTAGATCAAGATTACTATTTCATAAGAAGTGAAGAATATTTCAGAGCATGTGTCTTGTCCAATACAGCTACATTTATGACAACAACAACAAAAAAATTAAATAAAATCATGGCAGGTTCAGCCTTTCATTTCCTTATAGGAGAAGAATCATTGATGGCCCATTATTAAAAAGTGGTGGAAGGAACTTTCCTAAGCTGATTAGGTTGCAACTTCCAGACATGACTGTCTGTGGGGCTTCTCTTTGCTTCTGTGACCACACAGAATAGTGATGAGGACTGGGGCAATATGCCACCTGAGCTAGTCAAAGAGAAGACAGATGGTGCTGGAGGCAGTGATCAAAGTTATAGTAGGTAAATCTGGTATGTTTTCATAATTGTGAAGGCTGTTTCATTTGTGCAATGAATTTCAGAAAAAAAAAAAGCCCGCCTATTAATTCAGTTTTGCAAACCTCAATAGTATATTTCTGTTCTATACAAAATAAAATGAAATAAAATATCTTTCAGGTATGAATAAATCAGAGTATTTGCCTTGCTGGAAACAAAGTTAACTGGCATCCATTTTACAAGGAATGCCCAGTATACTAAGTAACATTTGCTCCAGAAAAATATTAGTTATAAGCTAACTTAAAATGAAATGAAACATTCAATTATAGAACTTTGCAAATATATCAGAAAAAAATGTTTTGTGGGTGTTGTTTTCTGACAACATTAATGTTAAGATGAATGATGTAGCTTTTTGCTAGATGTGTGACCACTCAGCCCCATTGAAGAGCTATCCCTAAGCAATATTTTCCTTTATGCCAGGAATTCCTCATATAAAAAATAATAACATGGATATGCAATTATATTGCATTCTTTCTCCTAGAAACATATCCCTCTGCTTTGTACAGGCAGAAACTAAGAACTGGTACAGTTCAGGATGTGAATGTTCATCTAAAAAGAACTTTAATGTCTCCAAAACTATCTCGTCTTTCAATCTTGAGAAATATTCTAAGATATATGGGGGTTGCTTACATAGGACAAAGTCAACACTTGCTAAGACTGGTGAAAGAAGTCCACATCGAACAAAATCAGCTCCAGATGTAGCTCAGCAAGCTTGAGGAATCATACAAAAAGCCTTATTTAGTATGCTACAGCAGAGAGCAAGCAGAATGAAGGTCATGCCTGGAGAGGAAATAGTAAAGAATGAGAGGTGGTTTCTCTCCTTTCTCTCCTCTAAGTCAGCGCTGCATGCTCTTCCCTTTAGCTGTCTGCATGAGCTGCAACACAAAATTAAAAGGAAATGCGGAATGAAAGTTTCATCGTACAAGGCCAGTGTGGTCAGTTTAGGAATGTCAAGTGCCTTTAAATCTTAAAAACTTCTCAGCACAGTTTGCAGCTTAATAGACATGGATAACAAAGTTGTTTATTTTATATATAGAACTATGTATCTCTGTATTATTAATATATATTAAACACCTGAATACCTATATGCTAAAAATTAAGCCAGTAGTCTTTTGTATATATTTTTGGCAGTAGCCAAGAAAAGCCTTTTTGAATGTTTAATGTGGTCACCATCAATTCTTTAATCGTATGTTGCTGTAAAGATTTTATTAATGCTCTAGTCATACTACTTTAGTACCATATTTCACAGAAAAAATCTCTCTGGAGTCGGAACTAGATTTATGTCCACACATCCCCCAGATCCATCCATTTCTCTTCCCTAAATCACACCAAGTTTTCCTCTGTGAATGTTTTGTGAAGAGTACTTTTTTTTGTTTTAAATGATCAGCAGCATGGAAGCAGCGACAGTCACTGACTGCTGATCCCCTGCAAGGGGCACTGGGTCCAGTCCTGCGCCAGGCTCTGCCTCCTGCTGCCACTTGGTTTGTGTAGGTAATGGCACTCAGCGGAAAAGGGCCTCAAAAGCACTTCATTCTCAAGCCTACCCATTTCACACAAATGACATAAGAGAACGACTTTCTAGTGGGAGGATGGAGAAGCCATCCCAAAGGCCAGATGTATTTGTTGGGAAGATTTCATAGTGACAGAATGGTACTACTTGATGAAGTAGTAGACAGAATGACAGAATGATGAAGTAGTAGACAGAATGACCTACTTGATGAAGTAGTGCAAGATGCTGGGGTGGTTTCTCCCTCCTCAAGAAGTAGCCAAAAGTGTGACAACGCTTTGGGTTACAAAACATTTCAATGCCTTAACAGAGCATATCAACTATAGCACTTTCCAGCTAGACACTTCAGCCATGGTTCAGTATGCCAGTATATGGCATGCTTTCAGGAAAGAACAACTTAACAGCAGAGCTTACCACTTACAGCTCTTCTGGAGAGGCCCAATAACAGCACACTTACATTTGTTAAGCCAGAAGTAATTTGTTCTGAATATCAGTAGTCTAAGTTGCATAGAACTGAATTAGGAAAGTAAGGATTTTTCTTTTTGGCACTAGCTTAATATTGTTTTTTTTCCCCCTCTTAGCAAAACAAACTCCTACATATCTTTATTTTTGGAAGACACAGTGAAAGAATTAGTGAACAGAAAATACTTAATTTTTGAAGACACCTGTGAAGAATTAGGTCGATTTTATAACAGGCTGTTTTTTCTTTTGTAAATTTCTACTTTTACTTCCAGTGAAGAAATTCACTGGAAAGCATACTGATTGTGCACAATGCTATTTAAGGTTTATTTTGTCACTGCAGTTTCCCTATTTTTAAGGACACAAAAACATCAGCATTACCTGGCAGCACCAACTCAGTGGTCCCTGCTGTCTGACGTGACACAACAGTCACCTCTCCAAGGGGCTGGCAAGAAAATAGAAAGTACCTTCATCTTTGTCAAATACAGAATGTGCAGCACACGGGTGTTGTCTGTTCCTGTCTTGGTTTTATTTTTGTTTGGAGCAGGTGGATGGGGCAATTTTCATTCCCACATACTGATACCATTACATGGAACTAAGGATAATTAATACAGTAGTTAGAACTTGCTGAGAAGTTGGGTATTTCTCATTAAGAGAAAACAAACAAATAAACAAACAAACTTAAAATTCCACCACTAGTTAAGCCAAAGTTGAGACTGAAACAAGATATGGGAATGCCCCTGTTCAAGGTTCACATTTAAAAAAATGTTGAAGTGTCATTAACGTCCTTAGTTTAGGTTGTAGTGCCAGTTTAGGCTGTAGCACAACTGCAGTGTTCATCATTCCAAATAAAGCCCTCCCAGGTTTTCTCTGAAAAACATGTTGGTATCTTTAAAAGAAAGCCTAGAGGCCTAACAGGTTGCACTGGTCAGCCAGTCACTCATTTCAGACAAATTAAAGCTAATAGGAAGAGGACAAAAGCACTGGTCAGTAGATAAGCTGAGAAAATAAGTTCTATGGAGAGTTAGGATTTTATTTTAGAAAATTAGTCTGTCAGAAATGGTTCCTGGAACCCTGCACATCACTACATTTTAACCTCAACTCCCACTGCCTACTAATGAGCTTCCCAGGAGACCAGGGCCCACCACTCAGAAGTTCAGGGCAGCCTCAAGAGCGAAATACAAGGGAGCCAGTCCTGCAGGTTCACCAGGGCCCAGGACTCCAGTATAGCCAAGGTGCATGGACCAACAACCATCGACTTCAGGGTGCCAATTCCAAAACAAAAAATGCAGGAAGGTGGAAGCCTCAGAAATTCTACTAAGTGCAGTGTATTTGCTGACTCCACAACGGGGAGTCTGAGAAACCTCGTGAGCTGAGCTCCAATGTCCCAACTCTTCTCACTTCCCAGTTGTGGAGCTGGAACCTCTGCATTCTTTCTGGGCTCCCCAGAGCTCCCCGGCTTCCTGGCCCACAACCAAGCACCTACAGCCATCGTGCTCACAACCTGCTTTATTTTAGAGAAAAAAGGAAGGGGAAAAATAATGAACAAGCTTAACAAACCTGACACAGGTAGTGAATATTCTAGATATCTGAGTTCAGACGAGAATACTTTCGGCAAAAGAAGAAACTTAAATGCAAAGAGTGAGTCACCCCCGGTAAGCAGAATAAAACATACACAGACCTGCCAGCAGCTCTGAGCCGCTCTCTGCTTTCTCAGTATCTGGTGAATACCTGGTTGCTAATCCATGTAGCTTCTCTGGAAGGTATAATTAGCTAGAGGCATGGATACAAGAGAGGCTTTTAAAAATGGAAAAAGGATGGCAAGTTATTACTGTAGGTGGTTCACACTTGAATTTAAATTCAAGCTTAACATATGTAAAAATAAAATAATAATAATTCTTAAAGCTCCCTGAAGTGCTATTGTTATTCCGTGCCAATAAAGTGAAAAACAAAACAAAACAAAAGACTGCTTTTCTTATCCAGACAATAGTTGTTCCAATAACTGACACGTTATAGTGCAATATGTATTAAGGTGCATTTAATATATGTTGAGCGAGCGGGTCTGCAGAAAATTTCACAGTGATTCAAAGTGCAATAGCTTAGCTTCTTACACAATCAATACATGAATTACCTTGTTGCTATAACAACATGAATTGCCTAGGTGGAAAAACAACTGCTGGTGGCTCCTTCGCGTAAATTGGCTTTTGTCACCTAGCATGCCAGACAGCGCATTATGGCATTAAAGGCGCTGCAGTGGCCAAATGTAGCAAAAAGTTTCACCTCTTATGAGGATCACTTCCACGTTAATTTTTCCCTTAGCAGGTGAAAGGAGTAAGCTAGTTGCCCCAGGGGTGGCCAGCTGGCTACAAAACACAGGCTACTCACCACTAAAGGAAATAATACCTCAGACATGAGCTCTGCTATATGCAAGCCAACTATTTTTTGCTTCTCTGCTCAGTGCAACACGTCGCATACAAGTTGTGTTCAGAAACACAATTTCAAGTCGATTTAATACTACGGAGCGTAACACTAGGTCTCTAACATGAGATGAGTCACTGAAATGACTCAGCTCTCACTTGCTCTTGTTATTCAGACACTGATACAATACGGCACTAGTCTGCCTTATTTAAGGCATATTTATAGAAGCTTGAGTCACTGACTAATGAAAGCCACCTTTTTGAAATGAAACATTAGTTAAGTCAGCTCATACAATTCTAGCTCAAGCGTACTGCCAGAGACACTATGAGGATTTCACTATTCATGCCTGAATCCGCTCTTACGATATTAAACATATTCAGCACTTCTTATGTATGTATGTCATTTTCTTTCCTCAATGTCACATCTCTTGATATGTATTTAGAAGCCTGCATGTGATGTTAGGTAGAACTTAAGAGGCTTTATTATTTTTCATTACTCTCCAACCTTGCAGGCACATAACTATCGCACTGAAATTTTATTTTGGGGATAGAATCTATTAGCACCACACCTGCTTTTGGGTTAACTTCCAAGGTTCTTGGAGGCAGGAAAGGTGCAAAGGTGGACAAAATCAGAATTTCCCTACTAAAAAGGAAGTATGAAAATGCCAGATACTTGCTTCAATCAAAATGAAGCAAACCAGTGAAATTCTATCAGAAGAAACTTCCAGAAGTGGCACAGGAAATATTGGAGAAAAAAAAAAAAAAAAAAAAAAAAAAAAAAAAAAAAGGCACAGTTGTGCACCTATTACATGTAGGGAACTGCTACAGTGGTTTTTACTCCCTACCCCATATAAAAACATGCTGTTAGAGCATTTATTTCTTTCAGCTGAATGTTGAAGACTATTTGATCAAGTCCATGTTCTTCACAAGTTAAACAACTTGGCAGGTTTCAAAAATGCTTCAGAGAAATATTACCATCAGCTTTCTTTCACACTATTCTTAAGTAATGCAACTTCTCTTCAAGTCTACAGATATATATTTCCTTATGGTCGTTGTCAAATACTTTAGTCCACAACTTAAATGTCATTCTTAAAGCAGACGAGACATTTAGCAATTTATCCAAGGATGAAGATTTAGAAATCTGTCTAACTGAAGGCTGTTGATAGTGCATGCACATTTCAGAATCAGAAGTATCAAATTAAACTTTATATATATATATATACATATATAACTTGACTATTCTCTTATAGGAAGCATCTGCTGAAAGGAGGCAGATGAACAGATTTTTTAATGTTAAAAGCAATGCTACTTGAAGCACAACCTTATTATAAATAACCCCTTTGATGAGTCAGCAGATGAGTCCCTTGTTAGTAGGAGTTTTGATAACACAACCTTTTCAATGAAATAATTTCATCACTCAAATTGCTATTCTCTTTCTATACGCGTTCCATTAAGCATTCTACATTCCATCACTGCATAGAAGGGACTAAACCTTCCCAGGTAACAGATTTAGAGTTAGCAAGGAGGCTGACATCCTTAATGTGTCGGTGGGATCACTGCTTTGCCCCAAGGTGGGGGCTGGGGGTTTTGACAACAGATTATTCATGCAGCATCCAGAAGAGGGCAATGTCTTGCTTTGGAAAAGAGTGCATCGCCAATTCCCTGTTCTCATGTACACAGAAAAAGAAACAGTATGCAAGCAAGAATAAATAGTAATACTATTAGTAAAATCACAAGCAAATATTCTGAACGGAAGCTAAAAGAGCATGATTCAGTTTAATTCTGCTCATTTCCAGCCAGCATTGGAACCACCCAGAATAACCACACTTTAACTTTGTATTATAAGAGAGAAGCTGAAAACCCTCACCCAGCGAGGAAGCAATTCCCTGTTCCTCTGCTCAGATGACCAGACAACTATCTACCAAGTGGTTCCAAACCCCAGTATTAGCTCGATGCAACACATTCTGCACGTGCTGTCATCCCAGAACAGGACCAGCATTACTCCAGTATGTTAGCATGCCTCTCTGTTAGCTTGAGACTTCTGCTAATGCACAGAGAGAAACACAAGGAAACTGCTCTTCCTTGGCATTGGAGACTAAAAGGGAATGACCAACAGTAGCTGCTGTAAAACTCAAATAATTTTAAACCAGAGCAAGAAGTCCTAACGCTCCTCATGATCGGATGGTCTGGGTCCAGAAAGTCAACACAAAAATTTCATTTGATTTAAAGCACATTCATTCATCTCTTACCCTTTTTAAGCATCAGTTCAGACCTGTTCACACAACCAGAAACATTCAAAACGTGGCAGAAATGGGTAATTTAAAGTGCTTGGTTTAGAAACAGTAAAATCTAAATAATGCTTTTCTACTATGGTTGAGAAAGTTCTAGACCACTTTGGAAGCTTCCACTGGAAAACATTATGAGAAAAAGGTGAGGGAATTGCTTAAGTGTTTTGTGAAGGCATTTCTAAAATGCATTTTTTGAAATTTCAAGAAAAAAAAAATATTTTTGAGGATCATACAACTGCGAATTTCCATCATTAAATCTAAGCTGCAGATTAAAATTAAGGGAAAAAAAAATGAGAAAAAAAGCGCAAAGAATAGCCCCCCCTTTTCAAATCAAAACTAATGTGAGATTCACAGGAAACTATCTAAGTTCTTATTAAAAGAAAGCATTGCAACAGACCGAGTTTTGCCCTGGAACAACTGACAGATGATACTGGCTGCAGAATTGGTCACTTCATGATTAAGCTTTGCAGATCAACCTTTACACTGCCTTTTCCTTACAGCTAGAGCAGTCCAGGCATTGAGAGCACCTGATTTTGTCAGCCAGGGGTGGGGGGTGGGGGTGGGGGGGGTGCATTCCCCCCATTTCTTTTTTTCCACAAAGCATCAGAAAACTCCCCAAATTCTCAAATGTGTGACTGCAATAAAGAGCGCCGAGAGCTGCCTTGAGACATCACGATTGCTGTAACTGCATTATAGAGATCGATCACTTTTCACAGCACGATAAATCACCACAGTGGTGCCTTTGGTGCTTTTCAAAGGCTGAAAAAGTGCTGTTGTAAAGAGTGATGAACTTCAATTCCTTCAGGTAATAACTAGTTGAATAAAGCTACAAAGCCCTAAAAAGCAGCAAAACTTGATGTTTCAAATGTGTAAACTAGAGGTATGAATTATCCATCTTTATCATCGCTCATTTATTTGTAATACTGTTGAGTAAAATATTTCACTGTTATTAAAAAATAAATAAATCTTTTCTGAGACAGACAAGAGCTATTAAAGTTGAAAAGCTTCCTCAGCATTAGAGCAAACATGTGAATTGGCAAAGGTAAATAAGGATCAAATGGAAGTGAGAAGGTTTTAACTTCTCAGATAGCCCTGCCATAAGCAAGGTGCCCAGGGAGAAGCCTGCCCAGGCTTATGAGAGAGTTGACACAACAGCTGGGATCCTTCGGGTGACCTAACAGACATGAAAAGCCAAGAGAGCAACACCTTGTTTCTTTCCTTTGGAAAATGACTGTTAACCTATTACCAAGGTCAGAATTTCCTAAAGATGTGCTGCAGCTGAGACAAGCAGCAGCCTCCAACATGCCACCAGGGAATGTTGCAGCCAATGCTCCCTGAAGTTTAGGTAGCAAGACCACCCAGATTTCTGCTGGTTAATACCTGTATCAAAATCCAGCTTTCAGAAGTATACTGTTACTTCATTGGGTTCTTAACCATTTTACTGTGCCTGCATAGATCAGTGTTTCTGCTTATGTAAAGGAAAACAAAGTAATGTTTTCCATGAAAGTCCCTACTGACCTGCATGCCGCCTGCTAATACTGGTAGGAAGCCATACCTCCTCTTCCATAAATATCCCCTTGTAATTGCTCTGCTGACTGCAGCGATTGAGTCTAGGGGAAATCTGATCATATCTCAAATGCTGGCTTCAGTGAAGCGTGTACAACCACTCTGATAAAGATTCAAAGTACAGAACTGGGAGATAAAGGTACTACATGCAGCAGACGGACAGCAGTTTGCACTCGCTTTCTCCTGCCCAGTACACAAACGGCTATCAGTTTCACTGCCTGAGAAGTATTAGCTAACAGACAGATCCAGTGCTGGACCAGAACTACAGCAACAACACTCTGGAAATAGCTTTCCTTTTGCATAAATTCACTTAACTAAAAAATAAAAATAAAAAATGTCCCGTGCTGGGGAGAAAAAGAAAAAAGAAAAAAAAAAAAAGAAGCAGAGCAGTAACATCACAATGGGATTTGGCATTTACAGAAGTGTGCCTGTGCAGGTGTTTCAAGAGGCAAAGCAAGACAGCAGCCTGATAGCCTTGGACACTTCATCTGGATCCTGCCCACGCGCAGGCACCACCACCACAGCTGCGGCCCTTGGGAGCACCCGGGTTGTTCTGCTTGTGTGTGTACCACAGTCACTTGTGGCAACACAGCTGAAGGCACCTCTTTTATGGCAGCCAAAGCAGGGGAGCCCACTGAGGTCCTGTCTCCGTATTTATCAGAGACTGGCAGCATCTGTTTCTCACAGAAAGCTGTACCAGTAACCATTACGGGATTCAAAAGATGTGGTAAGAAACAGAGTAAAAAGGAAGTATCAGCTATACAGGGATAAACATAATTGCACTGTTTTGTACGTGCCTTGTTGTTTCTAAGCAGAAGTCTCTTCTGCTGTTGGAAATCAAGAACCTCAGCACTGGCATCTCCCTGAACTTCCCTCCTGGAGCCCTGCTGCTGCGCAGGAGATGAGGATCTTCCACACATCTGGGCTGGTTCTCATCTGCAGGGTTAATAAGGATATTGGAAAGCACAGTATACATTTAGGGAGTTTGGGGTGGGAGTGTTTTCTTTTTTTTTTTCTTTTTTTTTTTTTTTTTCTCCTGGATTATTGCTGTAGGTGTTTGTATGGAGGTATAAGATGGTATAAGATGCTTGACTCACATCATGCAGGATGATGAATGCTCTGAATTCAACTGCTGTCACTTAAAATTTGTTTTGAACTTGTGACCTGCAAGTTTAAAGGCTTGACACCTCATTGCCAACAGGTCCCCAGAGAAAAGAAATCATTCCTTGCATAAA
Source organism: Nettapus auritus (assembly GCA_011076525.1). NCBI lineage: Eukaryota > Metazoa > Chordata > Aves > Anseriformes > Anatidae > Nettapus > Nettapus auritus. The sequence continues at coordinate 3,617,587 of CM021776.1, read as the reverse complement.
GCTCACAGTGACCAACCAGGAGCTGTACGAAATTTTAAACACCTTGTCAGAATGCAGGGAGACATCTGACAGGAGTATTAGCCATAGTGCTCAAAATAGAAATGCTACGCAATGTAGGACGTGATCTTCCCTAATCATCATTTAATTATTTGTAAAATATGTTGTGCAATGAAATCTTTAGAAAAACAGAAAACAATTTCCTATTTTTGGCAGGTTCATTGGCTCCTGATAACAACCTGTTTTCATTCTCCTGTAAGAACAGAAGACTAGTCAGTCACTGCTGTGTTCATCATTTTAGTCAATTACTTTGATAATTATCATGAAAACACCAGTCAGATTATCATCTTGTATGGAAGAAACAGAAAACACCTGATTTTCTTTTTTTTTTTTTTTAGGAAGCAATAGACTGTTATTTTTTTGTAGATTATTATTTGCCAACTCTCCACCTGAAGATGTGCAGTTTATGGAGGGACATGTTTAATTCATAGAGCACTCCTGTGAGGAAGGTAAGTACAGACATCTCTCTTTTAAGATGAGGGAGCAGATGCTATGGGATTCTGACATGCTTACACAAAGAAAAAAAAAAGAAAAAAAAAAAGATTCAAAACCAGACCAAATTTCTCAGCTGCCAAATCCCAAGGTACAAACAGAAGATACAGACTCTCCACTGATCCCCTAGCTAGGTCATGATATTCTGCATGCGACCATGCAGAAGTACCATGAGTCTGCCCGAATATCTACACATCTAACCTCTGTTATGTATTGAACCTCAAGTAGTTTAATTTTTTTAGTACATTATATTTAAAGAGAGCATTTTTTTCATTAACAATTCAGATTTTATTAGTCAAGGAGAACTACCTTACTACAGTATGATAATCATTTCTCATGGATTGACATTTCTTGTTACATAATAAGTATCAACAGCAAAGTCCAGCAATCCAGTGATACATTTGGAATTTCACTAAAGATTAGGGGCTGGGAATGGACTTGAAATAGTAACACTACCTCTAGGGAGATTTCCACAAGATAGGAAAGCATACACTTGAGCTTTTAATTCCTTATCTCTTGTACTTTAAATTTAATTCACTTGTTCCTAGAATAATGAACTCTTCGTCTACTACATACATATGCTATCAGATATAATGGTTACACAAAAATTTGGTAGGCAACCACATGGATTCAAAATCTTAGAGGCTATGACAAGCTCACCCCCACTCAGCACAAAATAAAACACTGGGTACATTTTACTTTATGTTATAATTATTTACATTACATTTTTTTTTCCATGTAAACTAATTTTTGCTAGCTTCACAAGTGTTTGTGTTGGCTTCCCCATTTGTTATAGCAATCAAACTTTAAGATTAAAACACCTTTTCAATTTAACTTTTATCTTCATGAAGCCTAGCTGACATCTTTCTTTATATAGGCAATTGGCATAAAAATTACAGATGTGGAAAATGTGCAATCAACTGTCATGCTTGCCATAGCACAATGTTTAAGAACCATAAAAGAGAGTTTCAAGAAACAAGGAAAATCTATTTAGCTTTATGGCTTAAAAGCAGATGAATAAACAAAACTGGAATAAAACGACCAAAAACAAAATTGGGAAGGGAGGTGGAGAAAATGGAAGGAATCATACAGAGGGAAGAGAACATTAGGCTTTTTTTCTGCCCTTAAGAATATTACAAAAACAAATCTCTGACTTTTCATGTCTGTGTAAAATTGTACTGTCTGAGGTTGCTAGTGCAATATTTTTGACTTTCAAAAGACAACACTTTTTGTTAAGTCTCTGTATAATGGTGGAAGTAGAGACACAAATGGCAGTGCATGGGAAGTCTACGAGCTTTTCAACCCAAGGCAGGGATCACAGCTGCAATTTATAGATCCCTGCTATGGTATGCATGCCCATCCTGGTCATCCGGCCAGTTTAGTATATGCAAGCCCCCACAAAGGATAAAAAAAACAGGACACTGAGAGAAACGTGCAGCCTCGGTACTGCATTATGCAGTGTAGCACAACCAGCCAAACAACGCTGCATTTTCACGCATCCTGAAAGTAAACCAACAACCTCTAACAAACAGATGTGGAAACAGAAAGAAAGTGACTTTTCCCCAGGCAACCATCGTTATTCCAGGGAAAAAGCTTGATGAGACTGACACCTTGCATTTGGAAATAATCAAACCTACCAACAGGCCCAGATGAGGGAAGGAAAAAAAAAAAAAAAAAAAAAAAAGAGAGACAAAAAATGGCAAACTGAATTGTTTTTGAATTGAATTCCCTTTCTTATTTTCCCCTTATTTTTCTATCACCCTGCAACCATTCTTCAGTTCAAGCAAGGCAGGAACTAAATTCTTATGAACAGACTTAATCTTAGTCACACAAGTATTCCTATAAATCCACCTGGATTATTTTTAGAAAGATAAATACAAGTGTTTTATGTTTCTCCTCACATTCTGCCTGCCTATTATGTCCTTGAATGCAGAATAATAACTAGAAAATTGTTACTGGTAGACCAAAACACCGAGTGCTGAATGTGCCAGCATCAAAAAAAGGTGCCCAGACGCTGAGAACCAAGGCCTAAGCCTCAAAGCACAGCCAGGCCGCCTTTGTTTCTGTAAGTGGAGGTTCCATATTCCTATTTATCAAACACTCAGAGGTTTGTAACCTCAGATTCACAAACTTTAAAGAAAAATAGGTCATCTCCAAGAAAAGTTTGCATGACACACAGAGACATGCTTGCAGAAGTTTTCTGACAAGTTCTGTGACTGTGATACGTCTCCATAACTAATCTATACCTAGAAACAGAGATTTTTAAAAGTCCAGGAAACTTTTACATAATTAGGTTTGACCCATTTTCTTGTCCACAATTAACAAACTACCTTTTAAATTCCAGCGTGTACAAGAAGCTTAAATCATCTGCTGCAAGAAATGCAGACCTCCTGTTTTGATAAAGGTGAACATTTTAGGAGAGACGGAGAAGAAGAGGTTGCAGAACAGTGCTGCTTTGATGCAGAGCTTCTAGAACCTTCACAGGAGGCAACAGCTGTTGGGAGCAGTGTCAGCTACCTGCAGTTGATACGCCAGCTAGCCTCTACTGGATGTTTTACAAGCACACTTGGACCAACTTGTAAACACAGAACAGAGAAAAGATTTTCAGGCTTAACATGAAACTCCAAATGATACCCAAACCGTACATCAGAGCACGCAGCTCCCACTTCCTGCACAGGCGCAATAGGCACCAGGACACCACAACCACCGCTGGAGCACGTGAAGGGCCCCAGCCAGCTCCCAGAGCTCCCTCCTGGTCAGCGCAGCATGTGCAGCTCTACATTGAGCACTACACCATCATTCTCATGTAAGTGTAAACATCCGTTTACAAATATGGATAAACACACACAGATACATACAAAGAGAACTATTCTCCCAGTGGAAGCATAAAGAAAAAAGCCACACAAAACAAAATAAAACCCAAGAAAAGTCAGACTATGATGAATGAAAGATTGTACTATAAATACCCACCATGAATGAGGTTTTGTGTCAACCTTACAAAACAGCCACGGATAAATATAACCAATTCCTAATTCTTAAACTAGGCTAATAGGTAGCTTTAGTAGGCTTGATTCACTTTGTCCTGAGAGCAGTTACCTCTTGATCCTCTTCCCGAGGGATACTTTGGTACACTTGAGTCAAAAATATGCTGAGAACTCTTAATACAACAGCACAAAGTTTCCATACACAGGACTTGTATGATCAGAACAGATGGATGCCAATGCTCAGGTGACAAAAAGAAAGCATACATATATATTTATATCCTTTATACATTACAGCACTGATCCCAAACGACATTTTCAAGCAGCGTGGCATTACAATGACAGCATTTGAACATATTGAGGATTTGATTCAAGTGTCATTCCTGTGTGAAAAAAATTGTGATGTCAAACCGGTATCTCAAGGAATCAGGAAAACTGCAGATGAAAAAAAAAGATTTGTCCTAAAGGATTAACCCAGAAGGAATCCTAAAACTGCAAAATGTTATTCAAAAATACTTCTCTCTCTAGGATACTCCAAATTTTCTCCTAAAGCAATGCTTTGCTTCTATTTCCCAGTTTCTGGGAGTTGTTTTCTGGTTTATTTTTATTTGTTGTTGTTGTTGTTGTTTAATTTCTTCTTTCAGACAGCTACTGTCACCAGCATTGCTTCAGGCACTGTTATGCCAGTGCTGGGGCGGATGGTGAGAGCCACTGACAGTGCTGCACAGGGGCAGCTTGCAGTCCTTGGTACCCTTAGCCACTTACAACTCAGCAAGAAATTTGAAGGGTGGGTAGATTTGAAGGGTGGGTAGCCTCTGTCATCTACAGATATTCGTAACTGGTTTACACATTCAATTTTAAAGCACTAATGTAACTTGTAAACTCTTGCAGCAAGATAGCCATTAGTAATTTTGCTGCTGGCTTTCTACATCCTGTAGTGTAAGCATCACACTGGAATATTGAGCCTTGGTACTCTTCTGTATGGGGCACAGAGGGAGTGATTAAAAGACCAATTTCACCAAATATATAGTCCATATCTTATAATTATTTATATATATATATTTAACCTTGATGCAAACTGCCGTTCTCTGTTTGCATGGTTCACCCTCCTCCAAAACACCTCTAATCAGACAACACCCTTCGGACTTATGCACTGAGTACTTCTCCCCCGAGCATTGCAGGAATTGTATTCTTAGGCAGCAACTACCCTTCATTCTTCATTAATTCTGTGGTTGTTCTGTAATCCTTGCTGACCAGCCCCCATATTTTGTCTCAAAGCCTACACCACCTGTTTGCTAAATCATATGCTCCACTTGTTTTGCTCCCTGCTGCTGTTATTGCTGTTATAGCTTCACAAGTTTGTGGGTTTTTTTGCTCTCAGGGCAGGTAGTTCCCTGGATGCCTACATTTGCTTGTCTTTATTTGGCAAAGGAGGAGCCACTGTTTTGGCTGGAATAGCTTCTTTTCTGACTTATCAACACAAGGCAAGGACAAAGTGATTCACGTGGGACAACAACCCACTAGAAAACACTCTAAGGTTTTCTTAACTTAACCAATGTTATCCACTCCTTTGAAAAGAATGTTGATCTTTCACACAAAAATAAAACATTTGGTAGCTGAAAACAAGCACTCCTGCAAAATTAGAGCCCTACAGCTATAAGCTGTGAAAAAAAAAAAAATAATAATAATAATAAAAAAATTAAAAGCAAAGCAGGTATTCTATGTGTTTCTTTAACACTTCTACCTATAATTGATTTTCAACAAAAGTGTTATCAGTCCTGAAAAGGACAGAATTTGGAAAGGTAACTGTTGCTGCAATTCTTTTTTATACTAAAATTACTATGCAATTACCTATATATTGACTGACCTCAAATCTGTTCCATTATCAGACTTCCACTTTCCCCTGTCATGATAAATCTTTGCACCCCCAAAGCAGGAGCACCAAAGCCATTATTGGCCACCTAGACTATAAACTTGCTAGGTGATACCCCTGTCCTCCAACTCTACACTTCCCAGGGAAACATTGAAATTTCAATTTCAGATTGAGAAAAGAGCCATGAGTTTACTGTCGTATTCTTCTACTACCTGTGTATTTATTCAAGGGACAGAAATGTATGTGTCTGCAGACTGCTCATGCAGCACGGTTCGGTGGTACACGACCCAGTGCCTGCACGCAATCACGCAGTGATTTTTTTTTTATTTTTTTTATTTTTTAGCCCACTTTCTGTAACCCAAGTGTACTCGGAATCTAGCAATCTTCTGGAAGCCTGGAGGATATGCTCCCCCATCTGTCTTTTGTCATACCATTGCAAAGGCAGTACTTATGTTTCAAAGCTACAAGCCGTGTTTCAAAATCGTGAGACAAACATCCTTCTGGATTCATTCTTTGGTCAGTATTGGCACAATCGAGGTCTGGAAGCATAATTTACTGACACACACTCTACCTGAAGTCAGTGAGACAGGCTATGAACAAAATACTTGCAGGATCATGATTACATTCACATCACAAACTTTCTGCTTGCTTATCCAAGCAAAACAAAACCTTTGAAAGACGTGTGCAAGACACTAGTGCAGTTTATTGCTACGTTTCAGTGAAATAGGAGCATGCGCCTAAAGGTTTTTGTCTGTAGTACCAGAAGCCCCTTCCTGTTAATGTTATTCATAACTTGTCTGGTTTAAGTGAGACATATATCTAGTTCACTGAGACAAAAATCCACTCTGAGCAAATTATCTGAAGGTAAAATTGTGGCAGACAATTGTTTGACTGCTGTACCCCATCTCATTAGCAAACAGTGATCCCATTAAGTAATTAGCATGTTTCTTTGTCTCTTAATTCCACTTTGATATATAGCAAAGGGAAGCATCCATGGGAAATACAGAGCAGGAGGTGGAAGGGGTAGCTCTGCAGGAAATGAATCATAAAGCTGACCACACATTAGCTATGCAAACTTAGCAGACACCAAGCTTGAAGAAAATACTTGTGCCCTCACATTGTCAGTATTTGAGACCATTGCCTTGCAATGAGCCTGTAGAGGGCATTCCTTTTACCAGTCAATTTTAAATGATATGTAAAGCTGCGAGCATGTCCTAAATGCCCTTGCACTAATGGATGCTCACTCCTGGAAGGTGGTGATTTGGTTTGATTGCTTTATTGCCAGCAACTGGAAACCAGTACAAGTTCTACTGGGATGGGACAGGAACAATTCCTTGGTGAAGAGCTTGAAATAATTAAACTTCTTTACTATTTTTCACACCATGGCAAGAATGACACATTAGAACTGACAGTAATGAGTCAGCACCCGAAGCACTGCACACTTCTGTTCAGATTTTTTTTTTGGCTAAATAGCACTGAAAGTGACTAATAACAGGCAAAGTTGTAGCATACAGACTAAAATTCCTGTTATAAGTGCAAAAGAACTTAAAATCAAGCAGGAGCAACTCAACTTCTGATGACATTTTTATTTCCAAATATCTGCTGTAATCCAAACAGAAACACTAATTGTTTGTGACTTCTTTTCTTGGATATTGATCAAGAATTCTCTTTTATCATGTGTTCACTCTAAATGTTCCCATTCCAATAACTTACAATAAAGTCTTATGAGAATGTTATGTGAATAATATTCAGTTACTGAACAGTTCAGTGTCAAGAACAATTTCCATGAGTTAATATATGCATTTAAGCAATAGTGCTACTTTGCCACCATTACCAACACCTCAAAACAGAAGGCAGGCTGGAACTGTTTCCAACTGCAGAGCACTGCCCCTAAATTAGGTTTCTCTGTTTGCAGGAATAAATGTTCTTTTTCCTTCTCAAAGGCTGCTGGAGAGTTGGTTCTTTTTTCATTTTGAAAAAGTCAGTCATTGGTACTTGAAACTAGTCTCATTCAGACTAAAAGATTCACTGTAGTAATGCTAGCAATTTTGTACTTCATATACAACAAAGACATTACCTGCATTTTAAAAAGCAGTTTATTCAAGCAACTTTGTGTAGTTGAATAATTTAAGTTTAACAAACTGCTCCTGAATTGTGCTAAGTACATTTCCTGAACATAAATCTCTGCCCCAGTTGTCCCTGTGAGAAGAGCCTATATCTCTTTCCTACCTCTCTAATAGACAAGCTGCTTGCATTTAATCAATATAATCAGCTCTCCATTAAGGGGATCTATGGCTTCTTCCAGTCATTTTTCCCCCTACAAATTGATCTTCCAAAAGACTTTGAACTTCTTGGAAAGAGTACAGCAATTCCTCCCATTTTCGTATGTACCGATGAAACAGTTATGTTAATGTTTACCTTAGCAATATACTAAAAAATAACTAAAGAGCATGCAGTGAGAAGCCATGAAATAGGAGATAATCAACAGAAAACAAGTAGAAGTTCAAGCGTTTGTTGTATAGCTACGCCTTGTTTACACTGACAAATGAAGCCGTGTGAACAAGACCAAGGTCCCACTTTGGCCAATACACGTCCCACTGCTCAATAGCCTTTGAACAGTCAAGGATAAAAACATCCAAGCACCCATCTCCCACCAGAAGCTCTCCAATTCCAGTTTAAATCCCGTGAATATTTTTCAGAAAATAGCACAGCGATCTTATAATCATTGACAAGATTTTGATACTTCTGATTGCGGTTTCATTTATTGAAGAGACGCACAGTTTGCATAAACTATCAACATGAGCTTTACTCCTCATCAAAAGTATTAACCAAACACTTCAAAAAGCTGCATTCTTGAGGAAAGTGAAAAATACAGGTAACAGTGGTCTGACATTACTTTTTGCTGATTTGCACTCAAACATACACACCATAAGGTCACACAGATCTCCAGATTCAAGACAAATTTAACGCAAGTTTAATCTGCCTAAAGTTTTATGCAAAGTCAGTGAAACAGTAAGATGCAAGTCAGAACTGAAAAGTTCAGGAAAAGAGTAATGTGACCAGCTACGCTTTATGCTTATACCTTTCCTAAGAATAGATAAGAATGTAGCACAGAGATAAAAGAGAAAGAAGGAAGGCCCCACATAGGTAAAAGCCATGGTGAGAACAACCTTGCACCAAGAAAATGCCATATGCATATATGCATGTGTATTCTAGAAAAAAGCAGAACCATACAAAGGAGGGTAAGAAAAGTGCTTGCTCCGATAACAAATGAAATTAAAAGCACAGCATCTATGTCAAAGAGATAACAAGGAAAAGGGTACGGCTTGTTTAGAAGAAAGCACAAGTTTGGCTGACCGGAAGGCTGCAGAGACTAATAGAGACTTCCAGAAACCTGAAAACATGCAAGGGAATTTTAAAGAGATGGTACAGGTCAAACCATATATATATATATATATATTTCACTTTTTATTTTTTCTTATAAAGACCGTGATCTTTCCAAAGTTTTGTTTTCATATATGTAGAATATAATTTTAGAGTATGCCAGGAAAATTAGATTTGCTCTTACGTTCAAATATATTTGGTCAAACATCTGAGAGGCAAAAACACCCCAGGTCTTATAAATTAACTTGAACTAGAGGAAAAATGTTTGTTCTTCCCCATCCATACCTTAAACAGAGTAACCAAAGCTGGCAATTTACTTTTTAGGTAGGGCCTTGGATCTTCAGGAGGATGAAATAGTCAAGATCTGTCTCCTCCAAAAACCAGCACAGCTCAATGGTTGCTCTGATGAGGTCCTGGAGGCGGAACAGGGAAACCAGCGATGTGCTTGGGATAGCTCACACGTGGGCCCAGCATCAGCTGCTAACACTGTTCTGCCACACTTCTGACTGCACAGATGCAACCGATACACTCAGTGGTGCTAGGAAGGGATTATTTAGCTGATTTGGAACCAGCCATTTTACCAGGATCATGGCAGATAAGGCAGGTCAGAGAGGAAAGGCAGGCATAACTTTAAAGAGCCTGCTGACTTGCACCATAATATGACTAGGAGTGCAAAAACTTTTAAAATACTGCATGTGTAAAACATTAAATTGGTAATAGTACAGCAAAAATCATAGTTTAGCAAATAATTTTAGTTCCCAAAACTTGTATTTGTCATATTATACACGGTAGTAGAGGCTTGCAGTCTTTATATATTCTAATATGATGAATCACCCACTACGTTATTGAGCTACTCTCAGAAGTAATCCATGCTTTAGAATAAAATCACTGACTACAGCATCCTGAAGAAGAGGAAGAGAAAAAAGATCAATAAAAATATTCTCTTGCAAATAAGTTCCTATGAATGAAGGGGAAGTAATTTTATGTCCAAACAAAATGTTCATTTATGTGTTGCATGTCATCGTAGCAGATTACTTGCTAATGAGGCTTTTCTAGGAACACATCAGTATCAGAATAAACAAATGTCAGTAACCCAGTCAAAGACGGAAACTGTCCCAGCAAGGAGTCCCTTTCCCATGGAAGCCACTGTTTCAACAGCGAGTTATGCTGGCAAGAAAACCAGCCTGATTAAACCCAAAGCTACTACAATAGGAAGCAATTGTGCTTGGGGTGCCATCAGCGGCATCATTCTGATCCAGTCAGTGATGCATTGGCATTCCTATCCTCATCGCTGAGCTTCTGTGGGATCAGTGGCTCTGAAACCCGAGGGTGGCTCACTTCTGCGTCGTCGACCGAGAGATGGCAGTGACAGCTCATCCTTCCTTCCTGCGGGGACGCGACAGCACAGCATCCACCTCGCACAAGAAGATGCATGTCACTCCCATACAATTGCAAACACTTCAGACACCTTTTTCAGAATTACTCCAAGAGTCCTCAAAGTCCAGCTTGCGTGTGGAAATTCCTCCCCAGATGCATCACCGCTCTTTTTGAACCATGTTCCCAATATTGCATTAAGGTGACCTAGGTCAACACCTAAGATGACGCCAGGCCCACTGCTTTGTCATTTGGGCACGGTGTCGGTGTCCAAGACAGGCCGGTGTCCAAGACAGGCCGGTGTCCAAAGACAGGCTGTTAACATGCAAGCCATGCCACACCCATGCAGACTATTGCTGATTTTTTTGCGTTGCTAGTAAAATGAAGGAGATTTTACAATCTTCACAGCTCTAAATGATCACAACCTCAGCTGTGCTACAACCTTCAAGGTCTCTCAAAATCCCCATAAAAGCTCTTTTTTTTTGGTTCCTTAATAGTGTGTACCTTTTCCTCCTTGCAATATCTGACCTTTTAAACTCACTTTCACCAGCATTATAACCATCTGAAAATCAGACAGTATGCTAAGATGATTCTTTGTTAGATACTAAAAGACTGAAGGAAAAAAAAAAAAAAAAAAAAAAAAAAAAAAAAGGCTTAGGTCCCTGGGTTTTGCAGGGATCAAATCTGAACTGATAGGAAAACCATCACTGGATGCCACACAGCAGTACTGGCATAAGTCTCAGAGGTGGGCAAAGTTAGTACAGGAGACAAAAAAGATAAGGATGATATTCTGAGGTGAAACACAGTTCTCAAACTGAGATGTTAGAAAGGGGAAGCAGTGATGGTTCATCACAAAATAAAACAAGAAAACAACAAAAAAAAATCTGAATATCCAATGATGTACTCTTGAAATATGAGAGTAAATCATCAAACCGTAACAGCAAAAATGGCCAAGCCTTGTCTGAAACTCAGAAGTCATTCAGACGCAGAATGTCAGATTTGGATTTAAGTTTCTGATTTTGCAAACTAAAAAGTCATAGAAACTCTCAGTGCTATATCTGCACAGCCTTTATATTTGATTTAGTTGTCTTGGGATGCAGGAACCAAAGCAGCCTACCTTCTCACTTACAAATGCTACTTACAAAAAAGCCTTTAAAGACTAAAGCAATAAGAAGGAACTACAGCAGGGACTGTCAACCTGTGTGAATAACAAGAAAGGCACTGAAGATCTAAACTGAAATTTGCTGTACAGCATTTCATATTATAGCTTCAGATACTCTCTGTTCACTGCATTATGATTCTTGGCAGCACAAATGGGAATGTTAGGTTATTACAGTTTCTGTTATTTGTGCAGACTGGAACTTCTCCCATCAGGAGGAAAATCTGAAAGCATTGGATCATCAGGCTATAAAGCCTATGATAAAAATAATTTCTCTGTTACTAATAAGCATACTTCAGCATACATATGGGAAAATTAGATAGGGGTATATTTTTTGAGACGTTCTGATGGCACTACCACTCAGATTGTGTACGCTGTGACCATGTCAATACAGGACAATGTTCTTCATAATGAGGATCTTACAGCACAGATGACTATATATATGCCTATATATATAAATATACACACACGCAGAGATCAGTTTGATACTTATTTTTGAGAATGGCTTTTACATTAGAAATATGAGATACAACACGTTCATGCCTCCCACTCCCCAGCAAGTTCATCTCCCTGCTGGAAGGAAACAGACAGTGAGTGGGTTCCCAAACCAGATTTGTCTTGGGGAGGACAGCTCTAAAACTCAGTGCTAGATTTCAGATATTAGAAACCCATTATTCTGTCAATGCTGTGAATAGGATAAAACACAGACTAACCAGAAAGTGGAAATGGGTATAAGGCAAGAAAACAGATTGGGTTTGGTAGAGACTTGTTCCTGTGAAAGAACATGGGCTGAAATGGCCTGGATTTGAAAGACCAACTTCAGGCTCCTTGGGATGGCTTATTTTTTCAGGGAAGCTCTATCAGCTTCACCAGAGCAGTGTTTTTATATTCATTTATTTTCAGCATCTTATTTTCTTACTTATTGCCTTCCTCACTTCTATGAAGTTAGTTCTGTAAATCAATAGAACCGCTCACATTCTTCACCTGGCAATCAGTGTAGGACTGGACTTTGAGCATTTTAGAATCTGAAGAGTTTTGTGCCCAGTTAACATCAATAGTACTTCTCCGCTAGCACTGCTTCCTGTGCTCTGATGCCAAAGCTTAGTACTAAACAGCATCCATGTTAATTCTAATTTTAGTTCCTCTTCCTTTTGACTACCAATAAATCCATGATGCTTTGTAATCCAGAGCTGGGATGTGTTCCAGCATTACAGAGTTTGGCACTTTAAAACCATTTCTGTACCTACCCTGTTTGGCAGTAATCTCTGTATGTGTGGCATATTACAATACATACGTTTCTGCCTTTCAGGTCAAATAAAGCTTATGGGATGGTAATTTTAACAGCAATGCCATTCTCAGGACTGCAGACAATAGAGCACAGCAATGCCATTCAGTACAGAAATAAGTTTCTTTGCAGAAAGAACATGGTCTCTCATTAAAACATGCTGAAGTTCTTCCAGTGTATCTGCTACTAGAAATGGCAACTTTACATCAAAACAACAACATGCTCTGAAAGTCCCTTACATTCCCCTTATGTAGCCTTTATACAATTTAATTCTAAATGAAAAAAACACCCTTCTTTCCATCTTCAGAGCATTTTAAATATAAGTAATTATAAAAAGATATTTTTATTAGTCCCAAGGCAGTTTCCCAACAATTACTCAGACATTTTATAAACTAAGTGAGCCTGTATGTAATTCCAGGAGCTATCAATAAATAAATAAATTAATACAAGTAACATAGGTCTACTTATTTTAAACTGTCTTTCACTGAATCCTTCTGTGATGATAGCTATTATCTGCTGCTTTCATGGTAGGCAGTGCTTTTACCAGCCTTTATTAGTGAGGAAATTAAGTGTTACAGCTGCTGTCAGACCAACCTGACATGGTTTCAGCCCTGTGCTAAGCCCCATATCCTCAGGTACCTTACAGTCAAGCAGAGGAGACTCCATTTACTTTAAATACAACATAATAAATACCTGGGGTCTAACTGAATGGGGGAGCAGGGAGAACAGCCCATTTACAATGAAGAGTACTTGCTACACTTAACAGGTCTAATGGCTGTACAGCTCAGTGCTCTTGCCTTTCAGGGCTAGAATGAAAATCCCAGTATGAATCTATTTCTCTGGTTCAATCGGATCTCTCAAGTAGAGGGGAAGGATGGTATTTGGCATCTTAGGAGCAAACAAAGAAGCCTGATAAACAGTGCAGAACACAGTGTAAGTAACAATGCATCGAACACTTAAGACAGTCTTAGTGCATGATACTTGTCCCACTTAGAAACATTTCCAATCTAACAGTCCCTACATTGTAAACAGAATTTTGGTCAATCCTACTGAGACTCTTTCCTTGATATCACATCCCAAACCAGTGACAAACACTCAGAATTTAGTATTTGTCTGAGAAACACTCAAAGAGAATACTTTTTCAATATTTAGAGAAAAGCTTACCTATTCTTTGAATAATATCCAGTCTCTTCTAGCTTTAATGATGAATGAAAACCCCAAATATCCAAGACTGTAAAAAAAAAAACACATTGACACAGATTCCAGAGCAACTTCTAAAACTCCCAGCTCATACCTGACTGTCCATCATGATGAATGTGCAAGTCTCTCCATTTTATCACTCCTTGTCCCCAAATACCAGTATGCCTCCATGTGACAATGAGAAGACTGAAAAATGCTGCTGGTCACTGCTACAAGAATTGCAACAAGGTATTTCTAGTTCAATTTGTCACCTCCCGCTGTCCTGAGAAGACAACATGAACGTCTGGAATTGGGTAGTCAGATTTTACACATTCATGCATTTGGTTACAACTTTTGAGTGATTGCCAGTATTTTCCTGGAGAACTTGAAGACACAGTCCTCTTCACCAGTGGAAACGGAACAAATGCATTTGACCAAAAAAATGTACTTATCCAGCCCTATACTGTTAGATTTGGGTTCATGGGGACATCACAAACAGAAGTAGACCACACCTTCAGTGAGAAGAATTGCAAAGTTTTTTTCTAGAGCAAAACATTAGGTAATTTGACCTAGGGGCTGCTACCAGCTTTTCTTGCAGTGGCCCATTTTCACTGTGTTTGGTCATTCAGTGATTGCCACTGATTGAAATCTATTTTCAAACATAACTGAGATGCAGATATGAGAATATTCGCTGTCGCTCCCTATGACTCGCGTTTCAATCTACATACACCGAGTTATCAGGGTCATTCTGGTTACAGAACAAGTCTTCATCTAGAGCCAGTGAGATACAGTTTGGGCAGGTAGTTCTCAAGCGGATATGAAAGCAGCAGGAACTGACCCAGAGCCAGACACCAGGTCCAGTCGAGGGAGGAATGCCCTGCCAGGAAGGCTCCGTCTTCCAAGTCTGCCAAAGAACCAGCTATGAAAAATAAATTCACAGTACATCTTTGTCTGTTGCCTTATGAATTGATTCAAAGGAGAAATGGTTCCGCAGGAAGATGGAAACTAAAACAAGAATGTCTTAGAGACCTTTCTCATAGTCTCAGATATTACGGATAAAATATTAGCTACTTCTAAGTAAATAAGTTTTCATTTAACATTACATCTAGAGGTTGATTCCCCTGCAGACTAGAATAGTTACAGAAAAAAAAAAGAAAGAATGAAAATCCTTCATAGCTAAGTTACTTATCCAAATATCAAAAGAAAAAGTTAGATATGAGAACAAAGCACGTTCTGAGGCAGCCTGTGTTTCCAGCTAACTATAGTAATATAATCAACACATTCACACTGCTGTATTGAAACAGAGCAACGTTTTTCCCATTCTACCCAGTGTACTGGAATAGTAATGATCCATTTTTAATCAGCTGAGTTCCATTTACCTTTTCATCAATAGCTCTATTACTAACCTAGATAACTTTTTTTTTTTTTTTTTTTTTTTTTTGAGGGGGAAAGGAAGGGGAGTTTTATTTTCTTTTTGTCTTTGTTCTTCCAAGCACTATTACAAAAAAAGTAGATACAATAATTATACAATTTTAAGCAACAGCTTCAGAACTTTTTCATACAAACAGGATTTAGGGTGAATGTTCCTGAAGTGTCTCACTTTTCTGTCTATCCAGAATAGAGGATTTTAACTCTGAGAAGACTCAGAAATAAATTATTAATAACAATCTCATTTCCACTCAAAATCCTAGTGTTTAGGCCATTCTTTGTGTTCCAATTAGGATTTGAAAATTCACATCAGTAATATTTTGGAAAATGAAAAGTGGCAGCAAACTGAACTCCGAGGAAGCATCATTTTGTGTTCACATTAAATTACACAATTTCCTAAGCCCTGCTGAGGTCTTAAAATGCTGCAGTTCTGCCACTTTACAGAAATTTCCAAGGCTGAGCCACCATGCTGCAACACAGCCATAAGTCTGTTTTGCTGCAGTTTCAGCTGAAAATGTTTGAAGTGTTTTCAGGTGCATAAAATCACTATAGTTTTCTGATGGAAAACCATTTCTTTTATCTTTTAAAGAAAACCTGTTCTAAAAACAGTAAGATTTGTGTATTTTTATACAAGTCTAAGATTTAATACAATATTTAAGATTGTATTTGTTAATACAAGACCACTATGGTGTATAGAGAAGACTTCAAAAGTAGTTGGTATACCCACATATTTTTCAGATGCTGATTTATTTTACCTTTAAAAAAAAGTCACAGAAAACCTTCTGAAATGTTTATCTAAATATAATGCAACATTCCCCCAAAGTCTGTATGTAAGTGCAGAGCATGCTAACCTGCCCTTTTAAAACTATTACACATTTTAAAAGGGAATGAATATGTAAAACTTTAAAACCTACCTCATCGTAACACTAATTAAAAAAACACCCTCGAAGACCAAAGCTGCTGACTGAATATACCAACACTAACAGCTTAACATATTTAAATTCCAGCGCCAACACTCAAACACTAGTATTGCTACAAAAATATTTAAGACTCTTCTACCTTTTATAGCCTACAAAAATATTTTTAAAATGGAGATTCAATACGTTTTCTACTGTGTCACTTCCACTTTGAAGCTCAGATCTGTGTTGCTTGCTTTTAGTTTCCACATTAAGCTGCTATCTCCATAACTGTTTCTCAGCCAGCTGAAAACTACCATAAATGTGTTTTCCTCAACTATTTATGCTTTAATGTACAGTTTGTAAGACTGAGACATGTAAGCTCATTACATTCAACTTAGAATTTTGTTTAAAATGCTATAGAAAATGTTTTCCTTAATACTGATATAATAGACCATGTGTGTGAATTTGCATGTGTAAAGATAGAAGACAATGTCCACAATTTTCTTCCTTTTTTTTTTTTTTTTTTTAAAGAGTATAATCAGAACTGAAACATTATAAATTAATAAAGCCTTTAATACACATATAAATCAACACATGAGGGGACATTACCAGCTTTGCACCCCAGGAAGGTTGCACAGGCAGGCCTCCTTACCGTGGAGGCTGAACTTGTATCTCCAGACAGCCTCCACTGCAACGCCCTCTCTGTAACGCAGCCCCTCGTGGTGTGAAGGCCCCTCCTCAGGGAACGTCGGGCACAGCATTTTCTTTGAACTTGCTTGTGGCTGCTTTTTGTAAACTGAAAAGAATTCAAGCCCTCATAAGTCTCTTCTGAGAACTAACAGGATTTCTTGCTATGAAACAGGTGGAGGTGACCCAGGTTAACAAAGACACGGATGATGGAATAAAATAAATCAGGGGCATATTTCTGTCTCTGTCAAAGGAGACCTGATTCTTCTGAACACCAACAACAGGCTTATTTGAAGTAGCTCATTTCAGAGAAATTTACCCAGCAACGCTCATTCTTTCTTTCTTTCTATTCTTACTTTTGCAAATCAGAAGGGGGAGGATGAGGTGCTGGGCCACAATTTCCAAAATCTGAATTGAGGTGAGCGCTTCAACTCACGCTGCTTTTCAGATAAAACTGTGGTATGTGGCATAAGTGCACTCCTAATTGTTACCTGGAGGAGGACACTTTCTGCAGATGTGGCACAGTTCTCACAAAGGAAGATGAGTTTATTTTTGTATTAACTATGGCTTTAGAAAAGAAAAGTAGTCAAGTCTCTCATGGAGAATTTACAAAAGAAAAAAATCCCAAGCACATATTTTTGTGAAGTTAAAACTCAAGCATCCTGAACAGATACCAATCTCTACTGTGCTATATGCCATACAAATATTCTGAAGACAGTCCTTGAGAGATTTCTCTTCTGTATTAACATGGGGAACATTAGCTCAGTTGATACAGGTATTGTTTTTAATGCCACATACCACGCATATAAAGAAGTCTCAGGGCTATTATCAAACAACTCATCAGCAGAGTGATCACGGCAGGTATACCTGTATGATCTTCTTTTATTATTATTATTTTTGAATATTCACTGTTCCCTGGATGGAAATGCTCCAGCAAATTCAGACCACAGTGAGTTGGAGTCTGATTTGAGCCTGGTTTATAAAGCAAAGCACGTGGACAAGGAATGTCTTACTTTACTGCACTAGTCTTGAAAACAGCTACAGTGTGTTGGACCTTGGAGTTCCCCAGAAGCACATTGCCACAGCCGCAGGAATGCACAGTGGGCAAAAGGGAGCTGGGGTGAGGATCCCAGATCTTCAGCTATTTAAACACATGCTGAAAATGCCTTAGACACTTTTTTTTTTTTTTTTTTCTCCCCCAAACAGGATATCTGCAAGCCTCCAATTTTGAAGACTGTGTTAATATTTTTGCCAGCATTATTGAAGAGTAAATATTTGTGGCCATTCTGCAATACTACTGCTTTTAGATCCTTCCTATTTCAACTGTGAGCTGACCCATTTTCAGACTTTAAAGCTAAAACCACTTGGCAAAGAGGCAAAACTGTGTGCAGACATTTCCCACAGTAAAAACGTGTGACCCTCTTAAAGACATCCAAAAGCAGCGAGAGCAGGCTGAAAGATCCCACTGATGGCAGAGGAGCACGGTCGATCAGTACAACGTCAGAGTTACTGCATATGTTAGGAAGACAGAATATTCCTCAACGTGATTTTCCTCACAGCACTCGACCACACGTTACTGAAAGCCAGAGCAGCAGCACAAAGGCCTCAGGAGAGACCACGGTCACACTGCCAAACTCAGCCCTGACAAGAGCAAGCAATTTGTTAGATGAAAGCACAGAAGTCACCCCAAGAAGTTGACTCCCTACTTTTGTTTTTCTGTGTGTGTTTTAAAACAACAAAAAGTGTCCACTGTGGCACAGCTGTATAAACTAAACTAACCCCATGCTGTGGTAGAGCACTGAGATACATCAAAACACAAAGCCCAAGAATTCAAAATAATCATTTGGGCTAGATCACATCAAGGTCTTTGACTTGCACCACTATGAAATTTCTAGGCCAAGGAGTTTAAGCTGAAATGCGAAAAAGCACTACGTACTGATCCTCAAAGGAATTCAGTTTAACTTCAGAAAAAAAAAAAAAATCAAAGAGAAAAAATCCACTGGTTTGTATCGGCTGTAGCTCTGACCCTGCAGGCTGTAAATAACCTTCTCCCCAAATACACAGACACCACTACACCTTCTCCCTCACTTTTTCTGTAGTCTTTTCTGCCCCATATGGATTTCCTAAATCACCCCCAAAGAGTGGTTCTTTAGCTACACAGTACAGTGCGAGAGTAGTAACGTGTTTTTAGGAATGTAGAAAAAAATACAATATGTGGCTTGTACAATATCTATCACAAGCAAGCAGCAAATGAGAATCCTCCCAGGATCTTCAGAGACCATTAGTAATTACTGTGTAAGAAATACTGCCAAAATCTGCAAATGGGAGAATACTTATATATGAAAAAAAAAGTACAGAGTTAAATATGCTGCCAGTAATGAACAGTACAAGCCCAAGAGATGAAATGAAACAACTCCCAATATAAAAACCTCAAGTTCAGATCCTATATTTTTTATTATTATCATTTTCCTTTTTGTAAAGTGAATTGACAGAAACCACGCTCATGCGATACCTGCCTAGCAGCAGGTACAGACGGGATGATGGTGAGACCACCAGCGAAACAGCGGGAGAAACAGTCCGGGCTATCCACATTGAGATGGAATCTTATCAGATCAGCAAAGGAATAAATGATGTATGTGATGCCCAGTGAAGAATTACTAACAGCGAATAATTTGAGCAAGAACCAGTAAAATGTCTCCCGCAGTTTAATGCCAAGGTTAGAGCAGGACTCAGCACACCAGAAGCCAGGGCCACCAGCAGGAGGCTGCTCACCCATCGAGGCCTGGTACCCTCAAGCAGGGCAGGAGCTGAACTGCAAGGACAAGTGACATGCTGCTGGGGCCCCAACACCAGACGGCTTTCTGCATTCAGTTTGCGAAGCTCTTCTTCCCGTGCACACTTAATCCACTAAGTATCCTGTGAATACGTGCTTAGAGTCTAATGACTTTTCTTGATTTTGCCTCTTTCATGACTAGAGCTGGAAATTAACGAAGAGAAACCTCTGCCACCTTTATAGTGCACTTCTCATTAAGGAGCACATGCCAGGCACACAAACCACCAGCAGCATATTCAGAAAACTGAAAAATAGGAGACTTCTGTAACACACTTCAGTGCCTTACATCTGTGGTTGTCCTTTTCTGGCAAAAGAAATACAAGTGCAAGAGGAATGCCCCCTGCGAATGAGAAAAACAGCCAGTGTGATGAGCAGTGGTAGTTTCAGGTTCACAAAGCACTCATTAAAAGCTCAAAAAGGCTCATCTCTTGACACATAGTCTGGAGGTGAATTTACTCTGCTTTCCCTCTCTTTGTACTTTAGCATCTAGGTCTTGGCAAAGCAAATATATATATATATATTTTAAGATGAATTTCATGGATTTCAATTTTAATATTTTTTAAATGTTTCATAAAACAAAGAATTTAGAGGGCCTTCTGGATTTTTCATAGAACAGCTGTATGGAAGGCTGAGCACTAGTGTAAGGTTATGTTTGGCAGGCCATAGGGGACACCAAGATGGTCTTAATCATTCCTCCCTACATAAAGAACACATTTGTCAGTGTTTCAGTTAGCTAAAATAGCACCTACCACTTCATATCACTTTTCATCAAAGCACTTTAAACATGACTGAGTTAATCTGTGGTGTGAGGTAGACAACTATCTAGCAGTTAAGCATTATCCAGTTTTACAGATTGGGAAGCAGATTAAAACATTTGTGAATCAGCATCCTGTGCTTCCTGGGCACATTTGCAGAAGGTGGGAAGATTTTTTTTGCTTGGTTGGTTGGTTGTTTTTTTTTAGACTGAGAGGAAACATTGATAAAAAGTGGTAGACACAAGCTATAAATTAAGCAAGTTCAAAAAAAAAAAAATCTTAGACCTAGATTCTAGATTTTGGCTCATTCTGAGATAATATCTTTAAAACAGGGAAGCTCTGACATTGCACATGGCTTTTTTTTTTTTTCAGGTGTTTAAGACACCATTAAAACATATACTACTGGGGTTTTCTCATACTAAATGAGGAATCATTTTTTGCTTTCATCAAGAAAAGTACCAGGTCAATGAGAAGCTGAAGTATGTGCCAACACAGGAAAAAAAGGCAGCAAGTAACTAAATTTATAAAAAATAATTCAACTTTTACTGAAGTGCAAGAGTGTGTGCGAAACAACTTCTCACTCTTCTCTTCTTCCGTTATTTAAAGAGTCCTCATTTCTTCAGAAAGGAGAAAAAAAAAAAAAAAAGTAAAAAAAAGTACTGTCTAGAAAAAAGTCCTTGTTTGAATGCCCTACGTGGACAAACACAGACTCGTGTCAGGTTTACCAGATTAGCAGTGCTCGTAAATTCTCAAATGAAGCAAAAAGTGGATGAGGCTGCAACTCACAAAAGGCACTTGAAATGTTTCCCTTTCAGCTTGCTATTACAGAATCAAAGCCACTAAAAGCATTCTTACACCAAAGAACGGGCTCAACTCCCTGGTGAAAAAGTACTGCAGTTCAGGCAGGCATTGCAAGACCTTTCATCAGGAATGCTGATCACGTCATCTGTTTTTCTGAATACACTTGCTGAAATTCTCTCTTAAGACTAAACAATACTGCAATAATATGCTTATCTAGTCTTTCTGTTTTTTTACTGTGACAGCAAGTAGTATACACAGGGCAAGACACCTGCACACGAGCACCTTACGCAATTCACCTCAGTGAAAAAACAAAACCCCACTCCCTAGGTTTATTTCTCAGGATGCTCTATGCCTGATCTGATACCACAAGTCAGAAGTGTAACCTTTCCTGAGACTACAGTTTAACTGCATCTCTGGATTATTGTGACGCTTCACTTATTTTTCACTCTGCAGAGTCAGCAGCAAGCAAAGTCAATGTACTGAATGGGTGTTTTCTCTTTTCCCAACCTGGGCACATTTGGGCTGATACACTGTCCTTCAAAGGTTCAGTAGAGATCATTAGCATATGTAAGATTTATTAGAAAAAATCATTTTATTTATTTATTTTTGTGATGCACCATGACAATAACTAAAGCAGATGGTTGAATATGTATTTTTCAAAAAGTTAACTCAAACACACTTCCCAGGTCTTTGAATACCAAAAGGCCCACGAACTCAGCAGTGAGTGAAGCTTGGCCCATAGTGTCTCAAGGCCCCAGAAGTATAACAGCAAATGCTGCTTGCCGCAAAGCCGTCCTTCATTTTAATTGCTTGAATATAGACCAGCAGTGTTTTCTGGCTGGAGGCTGTGCTTACATCATGCAGCCTTAATTCAAGGACAGCTTGAATAAAATTTGCAGCATAACAAGAGTTAACGCAAAACATCTGAACAACACTTACTGACTATATAAACCCTATTTATTAAAGACCCCAAAGTTATTTGGGGTAAACTACGGAGAAAAATGGTTAGAAGCCTCACCGTGCAGCAGCCTAACAAGCAGCACACTAACATTACTGGGCAGGTTTTGCTGCACGGTGTCTCCCACAGCTTATGCAGCTCCTCCACCTCCCTTGCACCTGCAGGGCTTTGGTCTGTGTTCTGCCATCACCCCCTGCAGCACTGTGATTTGGTGGGGCACTGCTTTTTCCACCCTCTCCATTTACAAATTCAGCAAGCTGTTTTATCTCCAGTCATTAAAAACTGAAAACAATCAAACAAAAAACAGCAGCACTTCAAAAAGATGACAAAACATCAAGGGACAGGCAGTCTATAACCAGAGAAACTGAAATTGCAGGGTCTCTTACTACAAATACACGGAATAATATTCTTCTGAAATTCCTGCCCATCATTTTGGCAACTACTGCAACCTGGAAGCTTTAAGCCTGAGTGATTTAATAGACCCTTCACATAAAGTACAGCACAAATGTTTCGGTAATCAAGAACTCCATGAGGAGTTAATACCACCATTTAATTTTCTTCAACTGTTTAATTTTTTCCTTTATCCAAACAAGAGAAGAAACAAAATCAATATGCAGCAGTCACACTAGCAATCGAACCCACTCCTTTTTGAGGAGCAGCACTAGAAATAGCTGTAAAGCAGAAAGCCATCTTGCTTTTATATCAGCTAAATTCACAGGAGAAAGGGAATATCTCCTTTTTCCACCTAACAAGGACAAGCTGATTATAAAGCTTGATCCTTGATTTCATCTTCAGCCTTTAAAACAATGTAATTGCTTTCGGTACGAAAAGCAAAGAGGATCTAAGGGATTTGGTTTCAGTGGAGGAAGCAGCAATGCTGGTTTGGGGGCTCCTCATCGACAGGAGGAACACATGATGGAGGCTCAGCTCAGCTCACTGCCCATTTAGCCTGCAAGCTAAACTTTCAAGTGCTGTTTTAGAGGCTCAGGAGTAACAGAAGGTTAAAAATGGTTTGCTACTCTTGAAGATTGCATCAAGTTTTGCAGTTTGCATGCACCTTCATTACCAAGCTATGGCTTCACACAGCGGGAGCCTCACAGCAGCGCCCATCCTGCCAGCAAGGACTATGAGCCTGGCCAGGCTGGGAATTCCAGGCACCAAGGCAGGCTGGCCTGACTTCTGTTCATAGGACACCATGATTTTCTCCTTTTAAAAACAGCAAATACAGGTTAAAGGGGCTGTTATGTTCCATCTTCCCAACCCACTTTCGACCTGGTAGAAGGCACACTGGCTTCTACCGGCACGTCCCAGGAAATTATAACGGTTGTTAGCACTGCACCATAACTCGCTTGTTCCACTTGTCCATGCAGTGAGCATTATATCAAACTCTGTTTGCATGTATCTTTCAGTGAGAAAGACAAAGTCCCCCAGGGGGCACAGAGCCAGCCCGCAGGCTCCTGGTCTCAGGGACAGCCATGGCTCACAGCCACAGGAAGACTCCAGAGGTTTCATATAAGCTGCTGCCCCCGTACCTAAAGCAAGGCCAGGAGCTGGCCACCTTTTAACTCTTGAAACTTTTCACACCATGAAAAAACATCATTTAATGCAAGTCCTCCCAGGATTTTGGAGCCACAATGAAAAAGTGTGGTAAAACTTCTAACTATATCATAATCCAGTTTCAGTAGTTCAACTTGGGAAAATATAGATAAAATATTTTATCAAGTTCTGCAGATTTGGTTATCTGAGGTGGTTTTTTTTATTTTTTATTTATTTATTTTTTCTTTAAATTGTACCACCATTTGATAAATTTACAAATGCCAACCTACATTTAGTGTTTCTCTTCCTAACCCCCGATGTAATCCCTGAGAAGTAACGTCTACATGTTTATCACCCACATTAAGGTTCTAACCAAGTCTTAGCTGAGTAACAGAAGTGCTACAGAAATCACACCACACGCACACATGCTTAGCTTTTGACCAAAGAACAGAAAAAATAGAAACGTCTAATAGAAAAACAGGAAAAAAGTCTTCTGTAACGCAGTACTTTGGCAGAAAACCATTGTATCCGGCACCAGGGTAATAGAAGAACCCTGTCCTGGATATTTCAGAGCAAGAATTATTCAGCAATGTACCAGCTGAAAGCAAGCCGTATCACAAGATGAGTTCTCTTTATCTCCTCCCTTCTCGCTCTTCATATCTTTGTAATGGAAAGAGTGATAAAAAGAACCTTCCAAGGATTGGAACTAATTCAAATTCAAATTTCAGCCATTCAGATAGTTCTTTACATTTTCGTAAAATGCTCTGAAAAAAAAAAAAAAGATTTACAGAAAAACACTGATTTTTAACCAAGAAATGTTGTCTTAAATATGAAAAATCTAATTCTGAAACTGCTTAGTGAAGACCTAAGTTTACTGAATATTAGAAGATGTTACCATAGAAGACTAGACTGAGAAAAAATCTCAATATTTACATATGATCTTTAATACTAGGATGAAATCTAGCTGTATACATGAATTACTTTTTAATCATCTATAAAAATGTTGAATTTTGTTCCATGTTTTTCCTGAACGCCGAATTGGCTTTTAAGGCAAATTCTGAATGTTCTGAAGTAGAGAACGTCTTGCCATAGCAATTCCCTCAATTCCCAGTCTAGCTGGTTTGAGAGTAGAGCTTGGGAAAAAATACAGAAGCCTCGAACATACAGAGGGAGACAGAAAAGACTGCCCGCGGCAGGCCAAACATGAGCAGCGCTGCTCTCCATTGTTTATAACAAGCCGGCTCAGCCAACCTGGACCAGGCTTCTCAAACTCAGGAAGATGAAATATTCCAAACTGGTTTTCAGAAGAAAACAGATGTCCTTCCTCCAACAGTACAAGTCAGTCACTCAGTTTTGAGAGAAGACTGAAAGCAGAAGACAAGCTGCACGGAAGACAACTTATTGAAAGGTTTTCAGCTTTTATTAGAAAGCATCCACGCTAGAGAGTTCTCAGAAAAAGGCTTTTTAACAGGAAGTGGAAAAATACTGTCTTTAAAGATGTTCAGGTAATTTTCTGCCAATAAAGCAGAGGCAATTAAAACTTCAATGCATTTCCAGTAGCCGATCATTTATTTGCAAGCAGAAAGTGCTAATGAGACACTTGACCAAAACAAAACAAAACAAAAAAAAGGAAGTAAAAAGCATTTATGAAATGGGGTAGTGTCTTGTCTTTAATCCAGCCAAAAATGTGAAAAAGGTGCATCCTCCACTTAGAGAAAAGTGGACAGGGTGAGGTCTCTTTGAACTGGGAGGGCAGCAGTTTGTGTGCTTCACTCATCCAGGTGCAACTACCCTCACCCAAGTGCCCATATCTAGCCTAACCTGATCTTGACACAGGAAATAAAATGGCTCCAAAAAAACAAAAAGCATCAGCTACACAGCAGCCTGCCAGTCCTGTGGTGTTTCTACACTACCCTGGCAAGTGATATTCAGTTCAAGAGAACAGACCTGGCTGAATTCCCTTTCCCCCTGCAGCAACACCACCTCTTTCCTTGTGAATTCCCACAGCCCCTCTCCTCTTTCAGAGCCACACGTGGAGCTCTCTCTCCTGCACATAGCCTTGTTTTGGAAGAGGCACGCTAGCAGAGAGGAAGCATTAATTTGCTGTAATTCATTCTGTTTCCTCCAAGTGTTTCATTTTATATGCCAGAGTTGAATATTTTGTGTTCCAGAAACTTCATTAAGATTTGTCACAGAAGCCTTCATAAACTGTTTAGACTATTTCCTCTCTCATGAGTTGGGCTCACTCGTCCTTCAACATAAGTTCTTATCAGCTTTTACAAAGTCACTTGAAGTCAGGTTGATACAAGGAGTCAAGGCCTGCCACTGATATCACAACACCACGTGCATTTTCTTCTTGGAACAAGCTGGAGATTCACAGTGTACCCTGAATCACGGCTCTGCTGCTGCTTCACATACAGCTAAGTTGTGAGACTCGGTGAGTCTGAGCTGTACCTGGCCCATGACTCACACAAGCTATTAATACTGCTTAGACTGGCCCAAAACATATCTAAGCGAACCCGCAGGCTTCCAACAGTATCAGAAACACCTGAACAAATCCCACAGCAAATAAACTCAAAATCGGACTTGGAGAAATGAATGTAGATGTGCTGCAGTGCAAGGTGGACACAGCCTGTTCCCAGAGGCTCAGGAGTGGTTTCAGTGGAAGCAGAACCGCCTCATTCAGCAATGCCATTCAGGCCCAACACTCTCACCGAGCTGTACAGGCACTTTGCATGCACGCTCACAGAATCCATCAACATCTAACAGAGACAAAACTACAGATCATTGTCACCCAATTTAATGTAGTAACTCCAGGGCACAGTAATTGAACAAAACAACCCATTTTATCTCTCTCTCATGCACACACACAAATCCAGCTTGTTACAGGAGTATTTCTTTATTGTAAGGCTTAAACTGCAACACCACAGAATGCTGAATGGAGAGGGAGGAAGGTGTTTTGTAGCCTAGTGCTAGACTATCTTCAAAAACAAGTTCACAGTCATCAGGTGACTGAGGAAACGAAATAGGGAGATAAGACAGAGGCATGAGAAACGTGCTGTTTTCCCCCAACACCTACATTTCGCGTTAGCAAAACTAAACTCCCTTTTCTTGTATTTCAAGTACATGCAAAAATGTAACAAAAACACGCCCGGGAAACTCTCACGTACATATATGTATATATCTGTGTGTGTATAAATTCATGGGTCACATCAGCAAGAAACCTTAAAAGATTGTTTTTTCCTTTGTCTAGCCTTTAAGGAGGGGCTGGGGGAAGAAGGAACTCTCCCAGCACCATCTCAGTTTATTGCAAGCTAAGCCCCTGTGAGAACAAGCTAGGTGTGCCTGCACTGTGCTGGGCACAAGTGGGACACATCCTCAGTTACCAAAAGGTCTGTATAGTAACAAAGCATCTCCAATATTTTTGCATCCAGAACAACAAGTGAAACAAAAAAATGCTTCTCCTATCTTGCAGAAGTTTGATATCTAGATGTTTTTCTTCATTCAAAAACCACCTCACCCAATACCAAGTTGCTGTGTTTCTTGTGTGTGTGTGTGTAATGTGATACAAGAAAAATCAGTTTAGATTGCAAGTTTTTTGTCTGTCCTGCTTTTCAGTTTCAAAACTAATATTTCAGTGTATTAAGTTAGTACAAAAATGCACAGAGGACTAAAAAAAAAGCTACTAATATGAAAGGATTACATAGCTCCAACCTCCTGTAATCTTCAGCTGATGCACTCACGGTGCCAGAGCCACTCCAGGTACTATACAAGCACTGAGCACAGCTCTTTATGGTGTTGAGGGCTGCAGCTCTTGTTCTTTTCAGTTGGAAGATTTATGACAGTGGGATTTGTAATGCTCAGCTCCTTAATATCAAAGCCATTTATTCACCATAATAAGAAATCCAGGAGGTACTTAACACCTGACAGTAGCAGTGCAGAACAATTTAGGAGAATTAAAGACACTTTCTGTATTTAACTGTACAATTAAGAAGTATCTAGGCAGATGAAGGCAGCATTGCAAAAGACCAAGAATAGCAAATTTTGCATCTCATCTTCTGTGAAGCACACCATGGCATTTCTGAAGACAAGGAGAGCTATATTTAATCTAGAAGACCAAGGAAAGCTATATTTAATGTAGAAGACCAAATATGGTTTTTTGTTTGTTTGTTTGCTTTTCCCCAGAATTTCTGCATTTAGTCCCAAGTGTTACCCATTTCACGTAATTATAGGAACATAATTCTTTATGCATCAGCATTCAGCTCCCCAGAAATAAAATACACTTTTGTACAGGAGAGCCAATAAAAGTCACGTCCCACTTAAACACTAACTGTGGTTTTGTTCTGCCTGGAGATAAACAGCACTTGATTAATGCAAAAGCAAGTTGGGGTGTTATTCGCCTGCATAACTGCTTTTACAAACAGCTTTTATTTTAACAACATATTTTAGAGTCTTAGCTGTATAACAACGGCTATCAGAGTTGTTCTGTGTCTCAAACCAACTCGAAGCACAACACGAGGCTTCTCAGTGCACTGTTGAGCACAGCTGGATTCTGCACTCTCCAAATCCAGACACAGGAGAGGAATTTGGGTGCAAAGTCTCTCTCTCCCTGGAGCTCGGAGGCCATGAAAGCTGCATGTCAGGAAATAGTATGGCTTGCTGGAGAACACATGCACTGAAGAAAAGCTTGGAACTTGGAGCAGTTTCCAAGTTACACTATTAAAGTCTGTATTATAATAAGGTTAAACTGCATTAGAATGGCATAAGTGTGGCATGGTCCACGTTGTCCTGTACACAGCAGGTCACGTAACGCACTCCCCCACCTTGTCGCACTGCAATAAGACAAGCCTGAAGCCCTCTAACAGTGCCTCCTGAAGCCCTCTAACAGTGCCTCTGAAATGGCTTTTCAAGCATCTACCACATAAATTACACATGGAAAGCTCACAGTACGCAGTGCTTCGTTTAAGAAAAAATTCCACTGTTACCACTGTTCAACATCACTGTGGTAATTTCTAGTGGATTTTTTGTCTTTCTCCTTAAAATACAAAGAACTATTTCTCTCCTAAATATTTAAGTACAAGAAGTAGTGCTGCAGCAGCGTAAATGTTAATATGTACGTGCAGGCTGTTTTCCTTAAGTGTGTAGATAGGATGTTTTCCAGACAACTGAATTTCTCAGATGAAAGTATCAGCTGAAGAAAGCAAATATTTGAATGGTATTCAGGGCACAAAATGATGACTAGCAGAACAAAATGCTGTAATTTCAAGATCTGTACTTCATAATAATGATTTGAGCAGAGCAGGGAACAGTGTTACGAGCAGCAGGGATACAAACCCAACAGTTGCTGCAATCAACTTGTTTCTTTCTTCACAGAGATTCTGTAGCTTCATATAGCTGACAAAATTTTAAGTCATCCTCCTTATTGAAAAACACGTATTTTATGACTACCTCTACTGCTGGATCTCTAGCCAAGTACGTAACACATTGCAAGTCAGCTCCCAGTGCCTCTGTCTCCTTCTAGCTAGCTGGGGCTTGCAGGGGCCATGCTTCAGACAAATAGATTTCATGGATACTGTTACTCCAAGATCTCAGCATAGTGTCAGAGAACTCCCTCCTGCACCCCAGTCTTTTCAGAGATGTGCCCTACTGCAAGAAAATGCTACCAAAACCATGGAGCTGCAAATCAGCAGTCATCACCCCATGGCTGTCATCCAGGGAACGTTTCCTTTGGTGTTACCACTACAGTCCGTAGTGAAGTAAGGAAATTAAGTGGGGAAGATAACCATGCTTCATAAGATATAGTATGAGGGATTTGGCATCCTAAGGAACAGGCAAGACATCCCAAAGAGAAGGGAGGATATCCACTAGTTCAGGTTTCCTACCAGAGATGAGGGAACACACAAGGAGAGGTCCTGACCTTCTGCTTGACTCAGTTGCAGCAGCTCTCTGCTCCCAGCACTGCATGGGTGCTCCCATCCTCAGAGATGTGCTTACCTTGGATGCAGACCATACCTGAATGCCACATTTTTTTAACGCAACACCAACAAGCTTCCCTTAAGCTTACTCATTTTCCTTATTTACATTCATGTTTTACAGCAGGAGCACTGCTGCCTCTATAACTTCCAGTCATTAAAGAAAATGAATAGAGAACTGCACAAAGTATAATTTCCACTTCTGTTGAGGCCTTTGTTAGCATCCTATCAGCAAACACTTGTACCATGGCCATGGTAACTGACTGTCCAACTGTCAGTCTCATGTAAATCTCAGATCAGTGCTGCACTTTATGCATATCAAACTTTAATGTACTGAAGAAAGCGTGCAGACTAACAAAAGCAAGAGCTACAAACTGCAATAATTGTCTTAAAAACATTCTGTCTATCTTCACTAGGTGAAAAATCAGTCATACCAAGGCAGTCAGCAGACTGCTTATGCATAATTGAAAAGCCTCAGATGGTTTCCATCAGGTCAATGAAAAAATTTCCGACTAACTTTAATGTCAGCTGAAGTGTGCCATAGGGATGGAACCACAAGATGAACATTGCAAAGCAAGCTGGGCTACTTGTTTCTCCTCCATCCTTGCTCTTCAGTCAAAATAATATATGAATTTAAAGCAACAGTAGGAAAACACAAGTAAACCCAAGTATTACAACATAGCATGGTCTGGAAAGGGAGCAGGAAGATTTGGTAGGGCTGGGTAATACTGACAACGCGGGGATGATGCCCAGCATTACACTAAATGCAGATATAGGCTATGGTTTTTGTTTTGTGATTTTTTTAATAAAAAGAAAAAAAAAAAAAAACAAAAGAATAACAACAACAATTAAAATGAAAAATAAAGTAAAAAACCTTTTTTTTTTTTTTTTTTTTTTTTTTTTTTTTTTTTTTTCCCTCACAGTTACAATATTAACTTGTGGGAGGAGGAAGGGAGCAGAGACGTTTCTTGGTACGCTTTTAAAGTGCCTGCCTTACTGTGCAGTCAAAGCCATGATGCCTTTAGAGAGATGCTAATAGCCTGAACAACTCAAAATATTAGAAAGCTGGGGGCAAGACACAAGCTGTCTTTATGACACTTCAAAAGAGGTGTCTTGCACAGGGTTCTGTCACAGTCAGGAGCTTGCTCACTCAGAGGAGCCCCAGTTTGACACTTGAACAAACTTCAGTCCAGGTACTGTCAGCTCAGCACAATGTTTCACACTAATAAATACGTTCTGATCTTGAGTAAATCAATATGAAGCTTTTATATCTGAAAGTTGCAGTTTTTGTGGCTACCAGTTAAAAATAACACAGTGAATGGGACATAGGACAAATAGGGAATTTTCCCAAATCCAGCAGCTTATAGTTAAAGTAAGATTAAGAGCCTTTCCCACTTTCTGTTCCACAAACCATAAATTCCTAACTTATTTATTTATTTATTAAGCCTCTGGGCTCTCTCCTGCCATTACAAACAAAAATGATGCTTTGAAAACATTTAAGCATTTTTAAAAAATTTAGTCATCTCTTAACTTCGTTTGCTCTCCCTTTTGCTTTAAGCTTGTCCATGAGAACTTTGCAGTGGATATTTTCTGCCGAGAGACTCCATCCCTCTACCACACTGACTAGATACGCAGCACTGCCTCTTGACTTTCTGCTGTGCAGCTTGAACTCTAACATTTGCCAAAATTCAGACAATTTTATAGACAAGACTTCCTGTAGAGTTGACAGCTTTGATAACATATTTTAGAGACATTCACTAGCACTTAAAAAGGGAAAAACTTAGGAGACTTGTCCTTAAGAACTGTTGAGGGGGCTCACCAGCCCCATGTCACTTGCAGAAACTCTTCAGATACTTGCTTTTAAGAGCAGCTGTCATAGAGGGAGTTTTATAAAGGAACATCTCGCTTCCATCTGGAGAAAACTCAGTGTGAATCCACACTAGTTTGAGCAAATCAGCCCCAAAGATCCCTCAAGTATTTCTACCCACTCTTGGATTTGGATCTCTCAGAAGTCGAAGGAAATCCCATCCTCCACTAACACTTCAGCCCTGCCCTTCTTCAGCAGAGAGCTCATGAAACAAGGAGGAGGAGATGCTTGGCCTAATTCCACTTTTTGTATCATGCTATCCCACATCTCATTTTGTACAAGTTCTCAGCACTGCTTTTAAAAATACCATCAAAAATGCATGCAATATTTCACATTAGGTTATTTTACATTAACAGATTAAAGTGGAGGACTAAACCCCTTCTGCTTCATAGCATTTACAGGCCTCGACTTATGCTGTGCTACCAATTAGCTACATACTTGTTTCCAAAAGCAGCAAGAAGTCTTCCCTACCATCTTCCAGCCTTTGAATTAAGTATTTTAGGCTCATAAATCCAACATAAGGCATGGAGATAACCTCTAGCTCACTTCCACAGTGATGCAGTGTTTTGAAGTTAAGTACATCTCGAGTACATCCGTATTATGAGGTTCTTTCACACTATGTTAAAAACTGAAGGATGCATCAGCCTTCAATCTCTGCATTCTCAGAAAGATTCCTCAAATTTGCAGATTACAGCTTCCTTATTTTAGGAGCTGGTGTATCACACCTGGAACTGTTAGATGCCTAACACTTCAAACAGCTGAGGTCAGCTTCTCTAAACCATAGCGGCTTCTCCATATTGAAAAGAAACCAGTACAAATGCTCTCCTTTCATCTCTCCAGAAGGATTTTAGGCAATAATCTGCAGCCCTATTTGTGTGTGCATGTCTACATGAAAAGTAAATGCAAAGGATTTGATATCAGGTTGTAATTTCATAACAAGTTCACTCCACAACTTCTAAACAGTTTTGTAGAAAGCTGGGGATTACTGCCTGGGCCAGAAATTCATACCCCTTAAGAAGTCTATGCTTCAGCAAAGAGGCTGTTCACTGGGATCAGATATGTTGGCCTCTTAATTTATCTGTATTTTCATGTATTCACATCTCTCTCTGCTGCATTATTTAACACTAGGAATGACCAATTTAAAACCTATCCTCAGCCAGGATTAACTAAGATTTTCATTTCCTGCCTTGCTCCTCTGTTATTTGAAGATAGCAACAAGGTCCACCAGTATTTGTCTGTGTGTCTGTTTTTGGTTTTGATCAGCACCAAGTTAGTTACCTGGACAAGGCACCTTTTTCTCCCTACCACCTGCCTGTGGCCTAAGCACAGCCAGTGCTGTAGCTTCTGGGCCTTCCACTTTCCCCAGGCATCCTCATGCAAGAGAAATCAATTTTGAAGTGGCCAGTGAGGCAATTAGGGAAAGACTTGGACAAGCTTCCCGTGCACCTAGCTAAGACCTACAATAAATCCTGTCAGTGCCCTGCTGGCCCTGGCTGCTAGTGATGTGCATTTTGGATGCAGTAGGACAGACTGCAGTGCACATCCAGGGGTTTAATATTAAGGCTGCAGACATTTTGCAGGACCCCTTACTCATTTTAAGAAACTGCATACACCTTATTATTACTATTGTTCTGCACAGGATTGATGATGTAAAGTCAATAGATTTATGAAGACCATACCAGATTTTTACTAGTTTTTTCCACGGCTATTCAAACCATGCTTGGCAGATCAGCACATACAAGCATTTCCTCACCCCACCTTCCCATCAGAATCCCAGCTCAGGGTGATCTACAACAACCGAACTCCTTATGGCTTTTCTCACAGAAACCAACTCTTCCTACAGCAAGCCATGAAAAAATGAAACCCTATAGCTGGCTCAACAGGGTTCTCAGGGTGATTATGTGTAAGGGGTTGTTTGAGCAACTCCCCGGCTCTACCCCTGACTCCCTTAAAAAAAAAAAAAAAAAAAAAAAAAAAAAAAAAAATAGGACAAAGCAGGACTAACTCTCAGGATTTATGAAGGAATGACTGTTGCAATTGAACCAACACAACAAAACCATTTCTGCCAATCCTTCAGAAAGGACGAACTTGAAATCCCAGGTATCATCAGACCACTGTAAGATTAAGATTAAGAACAGATTTATACGCTGAAGATTCATTTGTGGGCCACACTTTGTACTGTTGTACAGTCTGTAAGATTCCTGCACACCGTGTCAGAAGTGTTTACACTGGAGATCGGTCTCTACTGCTTAAAAATATGATTTCAACAAAAGTGACATGAAAAATGGAAAGGTCACTGAAGATATTTGACTGTTACATATTAGGGTTTTTTTGCGTGATTTCTGGTGTACTTGCATTTTCTATATTTAATTTAGTTAAGATACAGTGAGTCCATTTCAGATTGAAGATTTTCTTATGGAACTATAGCTAATCCTTCACTTCAAAAACTGGATCTCGAGATGTAATTTAAAATCTCATTAACAGTATTAATTAATGAAACTTATAAGATGTTAAACTTGCATTCTACTATTCACCAGCTGTCCTGCATGACAGTTAGTTTTCTATTTTCTACATGAAGTACAACAACTTTGTGCATTTCATGCAAATTACTCATCTTCAGTGTCATGAACATGATTTTTAGGAAAGAAAAATGCAATTAATGTTACTCCATAAAATAACTAAAAAAAACAAACAAACAAAAAAAACCGACTAATATTACCTTCCCATCTGTTGAATCTTGAAGAAAAGAGAATTTGAGATAAAGATTAGATAACTTATGTGAGTTTTCATGGGAAATAAGAGTCTCACCTCATACATTATAATTCTAGTAATAACTCAGTATGTTCAGACTACCTAAAACACTGAAATAACTCAGTCCCCCAAATCCTGCAGGCCCCAACACTAAGATCATTCTGAAATATTGCCGCCTGTGCATCAGCTCCGCTGACACCTCCTTACTGCGTGCCTCAGGCTCTAGCTCCCCTTGCATGTCTACAAGAGCAATTCACTTTGCTTTTCAGAAAGCAGAACAAAGTAACACCTAGTACAGCCCTGGTAAAAAACACCACTAAAAATCCACTTAACATTTCAACTTTAATGTTGGTGACTTCCACTATTGAAACTAAATGTATTCAGCATTTCAAAGTCAGAAGCATTCTGTTTTGACTCTTTAGGAATGCATTTTTCAAAGCAGCAAGATGTGTGTGTGTTTTGTTTGTTTGGGTTTTCTTGCATTTTTACAAGCAGTAGCTTGCACATGCTACGTTTATCTAGGTTTGTTATCAAGAAAGATGTATTTACATTTCCCACTCTCAAAGCCAGTAATGTAACAGGACACCACCTGTCTAGCTAAAATAGGAAGGAGTTCTTTAGGATTTTGAAATGAAGAGAAATTATTTGCAGGAAGTCCTTGTTTACTAAAAGTATTACTGTGTACTTGCACTAGAGAACTGTGATCTAATAAGCACCATGAACAATACGCAAGGAAATTTATTCTGGTTTTCTTAATCCTGGATCCCCTGGAACATATTGCTTCTAGGACCAAAATGCTCTCCAGCTCCATTTCCTGGCACTATTGATGCAGGTTTTCCAAAGTGACCACACCAAGGTCTCTAAAAGCCCTGCCACATCAAGGATTTCTCTTCTAGTGAGAAGTTAGAACAGCTGAGCTCTCTCTGGTTAAAATGATTTACAAACTTCTTACATGCAGCCCTGTGCTTCAGGAAATAATTAATCAGCAAGTATTTTATGAGATCTGAACATTAAGTGGTTAAAATTTGCTCTAAGTCTAAAATATCTTACGAGTGCCAGCTTCATAATTTGTTATTATTCATTAGTACATATTTCATAAAGTACTGATGCAGAAACAGGTGCAGATTCAAGTGTTTGGATAAAATCCTTATTTCTGTAATATGGAGAGGCAGCATTGTTTCATTATTCATCAGAAGGTGTTGACAGAACATGTTGTGTGTTATTTGATCAGGGTCTGTGTGCAGTAGGTTTTCTAAAAATATTTTCAGTTCTATTTATTGGGAACTCAAATCTATTTTTCCTTTGCATAAACCAATTGCATGGCAAGCTGCAACATAAGCAATCAGCCAGCATCAAATACGCCAACAAATAATAAAAAGCTTAGAGCAATCATATTTCATTCATCTAAGTCACAGAAACCCCGTAACCTTAAATAGGGTAAAAAGTCTTCATTCAAACAACAATCCCTCCAGAAACAATAAAATAGCATTCCCCTCTCCAGTCCCCCACTATGTCCATCACAAATCTTGCTGAAATTCTCCCTTGCCATGGTTCAACCTGCACTTGAAGAACCATTCACAGAAAAAGGATATAATCAATGTAATACGTCAGTCAGAATATGCTCCTCAGTAGTTTAGTCCCTCAGTAGTTTAATACAGCCACTTCATAGCCTAAGAAAAGCATCTTTACTAGTAGTATTTTGTAAGCGTGAATTGGCACACTGAAAGGGACTGCAGCTTTTTTTGCAGGTATTTTAATGTAAGAAGGAAATTCAACCTGAGTTGCCATTACATGCATTATGACAGTGCTTTGAAAAGCCTATTGATGATCAGAACTGAAGGTATACAGTATGATAAATTGCTCCCCAAACAACAGCAGCAGTGAAGGCCTGGGAAAGAAAGAAAAGTGGAATTTCCACTGTTGAGGACAGAAGTAAATCAGACAACAGACAGAAGAGTTGTTTAGTCTATCTGTATCACTGGACTTGGATCAGAGCTTTGGGAAAGGTTCCTTCAGCCTTCCAAGCAACATTTACACACCAACCGAGTAAGTTACTGAAGCCAGTGTGCTTAGATTGCACTCCAGCTTATTTCTCAAATTAAATATATATGTATATTTCAGATCAATGATTCTGCTACACTTCAGAATCTTTGCTGTTTCATAACAAATAGTCCAAAGTATCTACAGTCATGTACATTCAAGAATGTACAGTAAGCAGCCAAAAGTATTTTTAAAATTAAGACTTAAAGAACAAAAAGAACAAAATCAAATTAACAGAGCTAGCTCCCAAGAACAAGCTGGACTAATGACACAATGGACTAATGACAACTTGCATATTGGATATTTTTTTCATTTGAAATAAACCATCAGAAAAATTACACACCATTCAAAAGCAGGGAGAGGGGGCAGTCAATCCAGATTTTCAGCCTGTACGCCCAGATGACGTTGTGCAACTAATTACAGAAACAGCAGTATGGCCAAAATGAAGCAGTACAATAACCTTGTAACCAACATACAGCAAGAGGGGCTGCAAGAAAACAGCTACTACAATTAAATAAAACAACAACATATATATGTTAAGTTTATTTAACCAATTTTCCAGCTAAAACTGTACATTTTAAGTATTTATATGATGATCTGAGCAACAAAACCAAAAAGGATTGTTGTCCCTAAGAAAATCACAGGCATTCCCTCCTTTCTGCAGGCTACTACCACGTTCTTCTTGTTTCTAAGATGTATGGGGACAGCAGGGTAGGCTGCTGTTTGCAGGTATGGCAAAGGTCATCTAAGCCAGGGACTGCAGAGGCACAGACACTTTGAAGATGCTTAATTTTTGCTTTGTTAGCTATAAACATAAGTCATCAGAAAAAGGAAGGATAGAAAGAATTTACTTCAAAGAAAACTTCCGCCTTGTTTGTTTAACCTCTAAATGGGTTAGACAATTCTTGAAGTTGTTTATATGCCAGTTTAAACTAAATGAAGAATGATTTTTTGCTGCTTAGTGCCTTTTAAAAAGTAAAGAACATCCATTATAAAACTATAAAAAGCAGCAGTGGCAAACTGTGCTGTGTTTATCTTGTCACTTGACGTATCAAAATACCCACTTAGTGTCAGCATAACAGACAAAACTGTCTACAAAAGCAGAATTTTGCACTATGTTTGGAATACTTGCCCTTATTTCAATGACAAGGCTGACTAATAGAAGAGATTCTTAATTATATACTATTTTTCAGTATTTATGACACTGCAGACCAAGAGTAATGTAATTAGAAGAAAGGCTAGATATATTAGAGCAACTTAAGACAGAGTTTAGTAAATATCTGGAGACAGACTGGTCTTATTAGGTAGCGAGATTACTGGATGCATTAAATATCATAAATTCAAACTACTAAATTCTCTGAGCAGACTGTCTTTGGCCAGGACTGTAGAGGGACACACTTCAAAAAGGAATTCCTAAATAGCAACCACATTTTCATCTTTCACATCATATCTGCTTTCATTAACCTTACAGTGGAGATGATTTATTCATTATAAAGATTTTAAAATGCAATAACCTTCTCTTATCTCAAGAGATTTGTCATTATTTTGTACAGAAATTGGCACTTAGGCAATTACTTGAAGTAACTGTCACTTCTTTTTAATTATTGTTTGCAATTCATTGTCTCCTTTAAACACACTAGCCTAGTCATGAACATACTGCGGCAACCTCATGATGTTCGAATAGCAGAAAGCTGTCACAAAACCAACTGATCTAGCTACTCACATTTCCCTGTAGCAGTTTTCTTGCAGTGCCCAAGGATACCAAACACCCCCTGGCTGTACAAATTTAAACACCTCATAACTATAACCTCCGATTCTATTTGAGGCCTTGACCCCAGATCCACTAGTCTTCATACTGAATGCTAAAGGAAGCTCAAAGCCATCTTTGCACACCGTTCTCTTTGGTCACAGCCACTCCTGAGCACAGCTATAACACTGCACGCATCTGAGATGCTTCCACGTATGAATTTTAATCTTTATATGGTCAGCAGATCGGCTGCAGCTCCGTAACAGATTATCCTTAGTTTAAATCCTTTGCTCTGCAGCAGTTCTTGAAATGTTTATTTCATTCCTGGTCAGCACCTTGCCTACAGCACATTGCTTTGAAGCTCAGAGGCTTCAATTCAATCTTTAATCTCAGGATAAATGCTGGATTTTTGGCCTTCCTGTATGCTTATAGAGAGACTGTACAATGGCATGTGGACTGGCTTTCCTGGGGAAAAGTCTGCTTGCCAGAAGAATGAAGAACAAAAACTTCAGTGAACATCTTGGGTTAAATTATACAGACAAATATTTGCACGTTAGCATTTCAGTATGGATCTGCTCATGTGGCTGAGCCACTTCTTTTCCTGTTGTAACTCCACTGGGCTCTGATCCCCAGTTCCATTTCCCCATATTGAAGGACAGCTCCATTTATCTATCTGAAGATATTCCAGGTTTAAACTAGTAGCAGAGTGGCCCATTTCCTGCTGTTTAAGTTTATCTTAAAGGCATTTAAGGATAGAGCCATTCTACACTGTTGGAATTCTTCCACTTTGGGAAGAACAGCTGACTGAGTGCCACAAAGCTGACACCGCTGGGACTCAACGTTAATTATTTACCTTTAAGTTTGTACTATTTCAATGACAACTGGTTAAATCCCGTTCCTTCTCTCTATACAGCAGCACAGTGCCACTTGAAGAATCCAGTTACTTTTAAACTAAAAATTAGACTTTGCGCAGTTTCAAACGTCTCAGGACCCATCTCCTCCAAGCTCACCAAGCTACATTACAAGCATCTTGTTGCAGGTTCCTCTTTCCTCCAGTTGCTTTGGAGAGTTTAGCATCACCCTCACCTAAGATTAAGGCTGGACTAGCACTAAACATCCTTTCTTCTAACCTAATCCTTTATCTCCTATCTTGACTTCTCTCGTTAACTACTTTTCTTCTCCACAATACATTCATTCACTTCCACTATGTACTCATTCAGTAAACTTTTGAGCAGACAAGGAAGTTCACAGCAAGTGTTTTCTTTTTCTGTAATTACCCCTACCACAGCCATGTCTATTCTCTGTGCATGCATGTTTTATTTATTCCCTGTCTCAAATGAAAGCTCTCCACGTATGCCCGGATCACGTTGTTTTCATTTATCTGTAACACTAAACCAGATATCTGAAGACCAACAAGCAGTTAAGGTGAATGGAACAGACCTGGGCAAGATTCCTGCTACCAGATGAATGGAAACACCAAACAAGCATGTGCCATCCACTTGTGCAAGACTACCTGAAAGAACAGCTGAGTTACATTATACCTAGCCTTGGGTAAAATTATTATTTCAGTATTAATTTTTTTGAAGCTTTTATTTCCTCCAGTCTTTGATTCAGACACCATCTCACCTTGAACTATTGGTAAAACAAACAAACAAACCACACAAAAACCCCACAGTTGTCTCCTCCAGCCCAAAGATCTGAAACCATGAGACTATCTCAGACATCACAGGAATTAAATAACACAACCACCTTTTATTTCAGACTTTATAAGTGCTTCACAATTTTCTTCTAAAAACTAAAGCATAGCCATTACATTCAACTTATTTGTACATCTTGAAATACATCTTAGCAAAATTAGCTCAGTCTTTCAGGAAGACATATCCTCTACTCTTGTTGCTACTCAAACCCTTTAAGTTATTTAAAGGGCACACACGTTGCCTTCATTTAATGTAGGAATGACAACAAAAGGCACAGAAATTGGAAATTCTCATCAAGTAGTCATTATTAAACTCTTTCTTCCCACAACAGTCTCCAAAAGCTTACAAGATTTATAATCTTTTCAGCTCACACTATGAGTTGCACACTCAGTTGCATCAGAAAGTTTGTGTGAAGTAACATTGCCACTGCATAGTGCAAAAAGGTTTTGTACTA
This sequence comes from Nettapus auritus, assembly GCA_011076525.1. Lineage (NCBI taxonomy): Eukaryota > Metazoa > Chordata > Aves > Anseriformes > Anatidae > Nettapus > Nettapus auritus. The sequence goes on along the minus strand of CM021776.1, from coordinate 3,577,378 downwards.
AATATAAAGCTCAGTACTAATAATTACATAAGCTGAGGAATTTCTGTGAAGGCAAGAGGTCATGGTCTCCAAGTTTAAATAGCCTTTAATATCTGAGTGACTGCCACATATGGCAATGCTTTGTCATTTGGGGGGCAGGTAGGATAGTGGTTCTTTCTGGTACAGCCAAGTTCTCTGGGGGAGAGTCAAAAGAAGAAACTGTAGTTGAAATACAGCTTCAATAGGTCATGGGTGTCTCCAAAAGGACTAACAGGTTTAGTAGTACTTGCTCTCTCCCCCTCCTTGAACTCTGCTAGCCTCCAGCACCTACTCCCTAGTGCAGTGTTAGGACCATTTACATTCCTAGAACTGGGTCACAGCACTTTGCTGTTGTTCCAGTCTCTATCAGAGCCTCAGCTTCTAGGAGGTGCCAAAAGCCATCTTTACAGATGGCTGGAAGAGAAGCAGTGAGAAACTGAAGAAGGAAAGATGTGGCAAACCTGACAGGCTGCAGCGCTGCGGGTCAGTCAGTGCACAAAAGTCCAGTGTACTGCCATGTGCACAAGCAAATACAGACTGTTCTGAGATATGCTGCTTCAAGAACAACATCCTGCTCACCTTATTTAAATAAGCCAGAAAGTTTACAGAAAGTTTACTTCTTCCCAATTTATACTAATGGTGCATTTGGACTGGCAACATCACAAGCATGGGGAAATGTTTCAGGGATCCTAGTAAAAATTTCCTCGTTAAAACTCGGTAATCTTAGCTGAAACTAGCTTACCAAACCTTGTTCTGTGCCACTATGCGATCAACTTTATTTGGAAGATACATGCTGGCATCTCAATGCCAAATTTATCATTTTCTGTAGCTTCATTTTTCTCTTAGCACTTTCCTGAGTTGTACTATTTCATGTTCTAATTATTCCTTATTTTAAGTATGGGTAGCTTTCATTACTATAGATGTCAAAATAATAGACTGCTAATGTTGTATGTTTAGCTTATCTTCTCTCCAAATGGTAGCACAGTAGAATAACTAATCAGGATATGCACTTTTCTATTTATATTCCTTTGGTGTGTAGATGCACACACAATCAGTATTCACTTTCTTTTTGTAATTGACACTATTTCCTGTTTTGCACAATCCTTTTCTGCTTACTAAGGTTTGGCTGATCACATTGCTGCTGATTAAATTAATTCAATGTCAGCCTAATCACAGACATATCACAGAGGGACACGGGACCTTCTAAAAGTAAAATCCTAGTATTTGATGGGAGAGCAACTCCAAGAAATTTATGTTTCCCTGTTTGGATTCTTCTATGAGTTCTGGGACAATGAAGAAAGAATTTGGAAAAAAAAAAAAAAAAAAAAAAAAAAAAAGAGTTCTTGCCCCTGTTCCTGTTCTAGTGAAGGTGTTGAACAGCTTGTGTCCCCGTCTTTAACAATGCTTCACCAACTCTTTTTGTCCTAGATTTCCAAGACCACATTATATTACCTACCAACCCACAGAGTATGGAAAAGTGATCTTCCCTCTGTACTCAACTCTGTTGAGGCCAAAACTTGAATTTGATGTTCAGTTTTGGCTCCCTCAATACAAGAAGGAGATTGAGGTGCTGGGGTAAGCTCAAAGAAGGGCAATGAAGATAGTGAAGGGTCCAGAGAACAAGTATTATGAGGAGCAATTAAAGGAGCTGGGGTTGTTTAGACTGAAGGAAGGGAAGCTCAGGGGAGACCTTATCACACTCTACAACTACCCCCAAATGAGTCTGTAGTGGGGTGTGAGATTGGTCTCTTCTTCCAAGCAAGAAGTGATGGAACAAGTGGAAATGGCCTTAAGTTGCACCAAGGCATGTTTAGGTTGGATATTAGAAAAAAATTCCTCAGTGCATCACTGGTTGTGATGCATTCAAATAGGTTGCCCAGGGAAGTGGCTGAGTCACCATCCCTGGATGTATTCAAAAGATGTGTAGATGTGATACTCAGGGACATGGTTTAGTGGTAGAGTTGGCAGTTCTACGTTAACAGTTGGACTTGATGATCTTGGAGGTCTTTTCCAACCTGAATAATTCCATGATTAGCTAATACTTTTCACTTGTAACAGGAACTGAGAATTCACTTGTAACAGCTTTAAGAATCACATCTGCCTTTCTGAATAAGGAACCTGTAATTAATTTGTTTACATAGAAGTCTTACAGTACCTTTCCACCCCTCTTCTATTGTTAATTTTCCATTGCCTAACAGTTTCTTTCATCCCTTCAAGGAGTAGGTATCAATTCTGTTGCTAGCTAAACACACACACACACACACACAAAATCAGTGTGCATTATTCTAGTACTAAACTTTTAGTATTGCCCTATTTTAGCTAAGAAACATCCGAACAATCTCTTTCCTGGAAGTGATAATTAAAATGGTCATTACTGAACCACATTAAAAGATCTCCATAAAAGCCTTAGACTAGTAATGACTTAAGTTAGACGTGAATGGTGAAAGCTGTACAATCTTAGAGAAAAGAAAGGTCAACTACTATTCATATTCCTACAGTATATAAATATATAATATATATTTTATGTATTATATTATTCATTATATATTATATTTTTTTATATATTTAAATAAATTAGGAAGTTTCTACCACCCAGTGTTAGACAACACAGCTGTGAGTTTATTTTGGAGAGGTGTGGGGAGCTGCTGATACTATAGTTTCAATGATTTAATATAGTTTAGAAGTGGGGCTACTTTTAGCAAGATGAAGATAAATGGCTACCCACTGAGCATGGTCTGAGAACAGTGTTCAAGACTCATTAACATTTAAATGTAAATGTAGCATATAGCATTCAAGAACTGATATAAGCAAGAGGATGAAGGTTTGGAGCATAGTACTGCATCTTTTACTTTAAGTCTGTAAATCATTCTGTTCAATAATCTGCTTGAGCTCCCTAAAATGTAGATACACTGGGTTGAAATTAAGAGTTATCCTTGGAGTTTACTTCTATCTTCTTAAGCTTATCTTGTTTAGTAAGCATTCATACTACCTTTACTACAACATTAATTCAAATAAAAATGAAAGGAAAATCTGTTAAGCCCCCACACCTTCTTGCCTACACAGCTCCAGCAACATCAACGAATATACATGTTAGCATCTACTATGGAGCTAGAACAGGAAATTAAATTTTTCGGTGTGATTAATTACATACTACTCCACAAACCTTAAGTGCCTGACATGAATTTCTATATACCTACTTTGGTATGTTTCATTGACTCAATAGAAAAAAAATTACTCAGGCTCAGTTGTTTCTATGCAGCACATCAGCAATCTCAGAGTTCCTCTAAATATGTAAGCTATTGTGGATATCTAATGTTGTTATAGAATAGGACCACTTCTTGCAGGCTATTTTGAATCTGTACTCATTTATATAAATACAGAAATTTAAAAAAAAAAAAAAAAATAGATCAGTTCATGTTAAATCTTGAATATTTAACACTCAGCCCAACATAGTCTATTATGTCATCTCAGATTGTCTATGTTACTGGAACATACTTCCACAAGACCAAAGAAGGGTTTGGTCTTCAAACAGTAGAAGCCATATATTCCACAAAATAAAGTTTAACATCATGACTGACTCAAAGATTGTTTGAGAAAATTTGTAGTTATTATCCAATATACCCTTGGAAGGAATAAGGATACATGTCCTGATTGTGCAAACCCCATAAAATAATGCAACAGCACTACAGAGACAGAACATAAATCCCGAGCCTTTCTGCTTTATGCTGTCAAAATGGGGGTGATGGAACAGGTTGCCCAGAGAAGCTGTGGGTGTCCCTTCCCTGGAAGTGTTCAAGGCCAGACTGGATGGGGCTTTGGGCAGCCTGGACTGGTGGGAGGTGTCCCTGCCCATAGGTACCCCGAAGCATAGACAAATTATTCACCTTCTGAAGCAAAGACTTGAAAGAACTGTCTCCCACCTGCTCAGTCCTTAGAGAAGCTAAATTGCAATAAAATAATGGTCTTAAATAGGAGGTGCAAGAGGACACCAAACTGATTTTGATCACATTAGGGCTGGTGCAACATCTGAGACAGAATCAGCTGTTTAAATAACAAACAGAGCAAAGAGCATCTCATTCTCATCGCCACCACCATGCATCCATAATTCATTTTGTCATCTGCACGTGACACACAGACAGCAAGCACTTCCAAGGACAGAGCCACTTCACAGTATCAATTTTACTCTGATAAAACCTTCTAGTCGGAATTTGGGCAAAGTGACAGACACCAGAGGTTTTAGTAGAAAAGCAATGGCAAATCAGGAAGCAAGGTACTACCTTTGGTTTCCCCCATGTCTCAACTCTTTTTCTTTTGAACTGTAACCTAGTCAAAATTCTGTACACTGAAATTATGGCATCATCATAACCCCTCAGTCCTTCTCCACTTTAATCAGATCATGAGCATATCCAAGCGAAATTCTACCAGCTCCAAGGAACACTGATTACCAAGCAAGTTACTTAGGTAATTAGGTAGCAATAAAAAAGCCAAGTAGGTACCAACTGCTGGTTCATTTAGTAGCTCTTGGTTTGAATAAATTCTTTCTAATGTAAGCTACCAGCTATGCTGAGCCTTAGAGGAGAGTAGTACTACTTCCTAAGTGGGTCCAGAAAAAAAAAAAAAAATCACAAGAGGAAAACTTGCAAAAAAAACTAACTATATCTTAAGAATTCAGGCATGGATATTGGGCATTTGTGTTGAGTTTGAGCAAGATCAATCTCCAAAATGCAAGAGGAGACTGGTTTAGGATTTAAAAGTTGTCCTATTTATGCTATAATTTTTAAGTGAGTTGTGTTTGACTAGTTTCTCTTCAGCATCCAAAAACAATACAGGCTGTACTTCTTTCCCCTACAGCATGCACATTACAAAATAACAACACACTTTTCCATATAGCCTCATGCATTTCTCCAAGGTCTGTTAAAAAAAAAAAAAAAAAAAAAGGTTGTGAAAAGATTTGGACATAAAAAGGGCACCTAAAAGATTTTGTGGAAATCATTTGCTAAGGAAACAGATTGCTTCTGCTGTAATGCAAAGCAGCACTGCCAATTAATTCACAATTACTTCAGGAATTGCAGTGCATTTTAGTGCACAGGATTACAAATAACTTGGTAGTTCATAGTCACATTAGATCCAGTTCTTGAAAGTCAAATACTCATTTACAACAGATAAAGTGCACTATCAAAGTAATGCTCAGGTATCTTGCTAATGTTATCTTGGTTGAATTCAGTCCTCAATAGCTGCATATCTGAAAAGCCTATTGTCATTTTGGCAAAGACATGCACCAGTCAGGAGGTTACAGCAGTGCTTTTCAGCGCAGTTTGTTTCAAAACTATAGGCAGAAGAAAAGGATTACAAACAAAGAGCTGTGGCATCTCAGGCAATCCAAGCTTATTTTAGTACATTCTGAGCATATATTAAATGACAACATGTGAAAGCCTCATCTTCATTACAGAGTGGAAACTTTCTTCAATTTATGCCTCAGAGCTGAGGGGTTTATTAGAAAGCTGGTGATTTAAATAAATTCTTGCTGGATTTTTGATGTTTGTATGAGCACAATGGGACTCTTTTTCCCCTTCGAACTGAGTAACGTTAAGTCATCTTAATCATGGTCTGCAGTATCTAGAAAGGAAGGAATAATTTGAGTTCAAGATTTATTTTAATGTGCTATGCTCCAGTCTTTACCATTCCTAAAGTTTTGCAGATCACATTATCCTTGACTGTATGATAAACAAAAGCACTTAAAGAAACTGAAAGCCTGATCTAGAGAACATTCTCCAAGTGTACCGTTACAGCACTTCAAAATCTAGTTCTTGAGTATATGACTCATCGCTTTTGCACCAGACACCACATAGGTTGGAACAGAGATGGACTAAACTCAGGAACAAGTCAGTAAATGTTTATCTTCAAGAGACTATTTTTCTACTTGTCATACAGTAAGGGTATCTAGTATTTAGTGCAGCTCTATTAACTTGGGCTCCGCTCTCTTTATCTGCATACAGAGATCGTTTCTTTCATTAAAATTCAGAGGAAGAATTTTATTCCACTGATAAAGTTCACTATTACAAATAAATTATAGGAGCATCCCAAGTAATGTACTTGATTTAATCAACAAGAAGCTAATGAGTCCAAATTGATGGCAGAAATTAGTCAAGACTAGCTGACACTTATTTAAAGATACGTTCAGAAGAAGATAAGACTGTGGAATCAATATGGGGTTTCTTCAAGTGAGGGTATCCATTATGGAGACAAGTTAAAGTACTTTACTTTCTCCTCTTAATCTGAACAAGACAGCTAATGGCAGGGTAAAGTGAAGAGGCACAACAGGTTAGAATTTTCAGTTAATCATTTTTACTATAGGAGTCACAGAATCCTTAAGAATTTTCACTACATTAAATTACAAAGCAGTGTGCTCGAAAGACTGCTTTCTATTCATCCAGGAGGTTAAAGCAAGACCTACAGCTTCATTTACAAAACAGAATAGAACAATGTAAATATAAATTGAAATCACTTGATACCACATTTGGTTGCTGAAATAGCAAACATGATGGTATCTTGTGTTCCTGCCTTTCTGTGATTTTGGTAGACACAGCAACACAGCTGGAGATAGCCATTAGGACCGGATGCTGAAGGAACAAGCAATAACAAAACTCACAGAAGTCCTTGGCCTCTACTTCCCTATTGCAGAATACGAGGATATCTATACTTATATGTAACCATTCACCCAAGCTCAGCGTAGTTATGCCTCTGTAAATAAGCTTTGGTTAATCAGTTTGCAAGGCTGCCTTCAAGTGCACACCACACATGCAATAGATTAAAAGTGACAGAGTGGGCACGTCACTGCTAAGGCCCTTTGTCCTTTTCTGCTATTCTCTTTACCACAGGAAACTCAGCATTTGGAGGAAATTACACCTAGGATATAATTTCATTTGCAGTCTGTAGCTGTGATAGGAAATGAATTATCCACCGATAGATAAGTTCACTGTATTCCAAATTTTATATATATATATATTTTTTCAATTGTCTTTGCTATGCACCAGTGTAAAGGTCTGTGCCTACTGTTTTTATTGCTTAGTCCTTTCTGTCCTTCAGTATAAATAACCTACAGAATTTCATTCCCCCCCCCCTCCCCCAAGTTTGTTCAGAGCCCAAATTAAAAACCCTAAACATTTTACTTTTGTTTGAGGGATAAATGCAAATAATTAGCTAGTGATAAGTTCTTAAGGTACAAGAACAGTAATTAGTAATTAAGACGGACAGAATTTGACTCAACTAGATTCCAAGTTGCCTTATACCCCAAGCATAAATGCTTGACCTTCCTTGGTCTCTTATGACAGTGTTATGCAGGTAGCCATACTGTTGCATTTGTAAAGATAAAAACTTTAGTAAATAAAAAATCGGTCCTGATCTTGATTAAAAGTTTCTTTTCAATTTTAAAACAAATTAATATTTAAAAATTCTAAGCAGTTTTTGAAAAAAAAAAAATCACAAATTTAGTAATTAAACAGTACTCTCCCCCCCCCCCCCCCCCCTAAAAAAAAAAAAAAAAAAAAAATCTTTAAGTTTTCTATGGGACATGCTGGAAATTCTCTTTTCTATGATTTGTGTCCCATAACAACATTTACTTCCCCACAAAGGTGGCACTCTAAAATTCACATACACACTTTTATTAATACTATGTTGGCACACAACAAACCTAGTCTTTTTTATTGTTGTCTGTATCAGACCAAGGACAAAAATCTCCTCAGATTCATCTTGCGCATCCCATACATCAACCTGAAAGTACTTCCCAAAGGTAACCAGCAGGCTGACATTGTAGTGTTCAATACATACAAGTTAGAACTACTGGCGGGGAGTACAACAGAGAAAAATCCTATGATTGGGAAACATTTCTTTTTTCCCTACAACAGGGAAAAAATCAACTTCATAATGTTCAAACTGATGACATCTTCAGTAACACACAAATTAGATTACTGATGGTGTTAGTGAGAAGTCATTCAAGGAGTCTGAACTGTAGCTATTCCAGAGATATTACGTACTTAGAGTCCAAGCCTGCTGTTCCCCAGTTCTGATGTTTGTAAGATACTGAAGTTTTAAGAAATGCTTTCAAAAATAAGTATTTTTGCTTAGCCTCTCCTTGAGGAGTTTAAAGACTTCAGCATTGGAGCAAGCAAGGTAACTACACCAGCAGCACTCTGCAATTTCCACTGGCACCTGTTCTTCCTTTTCTCCTTCCACGTAACACAAATACTTCATAGTCTCGTGTCCTATTCAGGTCTCACAAGCACTACTAGTGGAAGAACTTCCATATTAATCTTTTACTAGGAAAACTAAGTCTGTTAGCGCTATATTTTCCATGCCTCTCATTGGGAATGTACTGGCAACACAAGTTAGGAGCCTCTGAGAACTCTCTGAAAAGGGAGCTACTGAGAACCCTGCAAAAGAATAAAAAGCGTCTTTATTTTTATAATCAGAAAGTAGAACAAGAACTCCAGGAAAAACAACCACCAATCACAACCTAACCAGAAAACGCTAACATTTGACAACTCCAAATTTCTTGTAGTAGTTCCCAGAAACCAGTTACATTGCCAATGAAGCATTTGTCTTAAATTGTAAGACTGAAAAAGGATACTTAGCTGATAGCAAGTAAATATGCATTTATAATGCATATTTAAGGACTTTTTTTTATAAATGGTGATAACCTAAAATGTTATTTTTAATCCTTGCAATGTTATTTACTATTCTGTTCTCACCTTTTGCAAAGCATTGCTTTACTTCATCTTTCATTTACTTACAATTACACTTACTGGAACTCTTCTAAAAGCATCACTAAAACAGCTCAGATGAACCAGATATCTAAGTCATGCTTATGTCCTAATTCAAGGATCATTCTTGAATTACACTGAGGCATAAAACTGCCTAGAATACAGATTAGAAAGGCAAGGGGAGAAAAAAATAAATATTTTTTTTTGCTGCATCCTTTCCTGTTGAACGGCATTAGTTTAGCCTTAACTACTTGAGCAAAGCAATGAGATCAGCAAGAAAAACTGTGAAAGCTCTCTCTTCTATTTGATTTTAAGGTACCAGTAGCTTTGACTCCTATATGTAAATGTTGAATACATGGATGCTTTTGGAAGAATCAGACTACGTTCAATGAAGCATAGATTTTATTGCCAGTGCATAGAGGCAAATCATTAAAAAAACTCAGTGTCTCCAACTCATGATCCTATCAGTTTGCTCATACACATGGATTTCCAATAGTTATTCTAGACTGTTTTCAGTGCTGGGGACAGAAAATTATTATGCTTGTTAATTCTGTTTATATTGCATTCCTGTCCTCACAGCACTGTCTGGAATAATGTCTCGATTATAAATAAATAAACAGGAAAAGAGAATAACTACAATCATAAGTTAAGCCAACTTCAGATCATACTCTATTCTCCTCTGAAGCTCCCGCAAAAGCGAGGCTGTTTGGACCGTGTCACAGCTCTTTTCTAAAACAGAAATTCCTCAGCCAGTTTTATGTGCAACTGCAGAACTGCACATCTCTCTCAGCCTACAACAAGGAGCAAGGAAACTTTGTACTGCAAGAGTACAGCACACTGTGTTCTTCTGAAAAGCAGATACAAAGGTAAGGCAGAAAGCAGCATCATTTTGTGGAAGCTGCAAGCAGGAGCTCTTCAACTTGCTAAAACCACTAGCCCACTTAGAGGTGGCTCTCACTGTCCCACCAAACAGCTAATAGGTGTGCTAAGTTCTACTAAAAATACATGCTACTCCTTGTTGTCTTGACAAGAGTGACTTGTAGTAGAGTAGAAATGAATTCAGAGTAATTACAAGAAGTTCAACAGGTGCTGCAGAATCAGCTTCAGCCGAAGCCCTTGAAGACCATTATGAAGCACACAGGAAGAAAAAAGATATTCTACATTATTTTCTTTCTTTATTCTCATATTCTATTCCCCAGATTTAGCCAGAATTTTATGTGAATTCTAATAGAAAAGAACAAAAGCATGGAATGGCAAAATCATGAAGGAAATTTAAACTACTTTATCTACACAAAAGATAAATCCTGTGGCATTACAAGCACTCAACTTACTGAATGAAGTTGTGAACACATGTTGCTCATTAAGCCAGCCTTATCTTACATTGTAACCAATGGGACTACTTGTGAACAAGAACAACTCCTTCAATAATTGAGTATAAAAATTAGCGGCATTGAATTAATGTGAAACCACTTACAAAGCTTTGTTTTTTCTTCAAGATTGCAAATTCGACAACTGCCAGCCTGTCAAGAGAATTCTATGGAGCACAATCAGCACTTAGAACCTTACATAAATTACAGCTGTCTATTTCCAGTGGAAATAATTTCAGGCAAGATGCTTGCATATGCTAGTTTATCCACCTGGATGGCATCTCATTTTAGCAAGACTTGATTCTACTTTTTGGTAGAAAATGGGAATCTCAGTAATTTGTAAGTCAAAATATTATAACACATTAACTGAAGCAAAAGAAAAAAAAAAAAAAAAAAAAATCATTAAACTGCAAAGATACGCCCACCCAGTCACACATTATTGGGAAAAAAAAAAAAAAAAAAGTCAGCCCTTTTCCAAATTAATTCACCTTCCAGCTCCACGCTGTTGTATTTCTTTGCGTTGAGTTTAAGGAAACCGTATTTAAGGGGGGAAGTGGGGGTGGGTGGGAATGACAACAAACATTAAGCTTAGTTCAAGTCTTGTCCTAGGTATATTGTATGCTTGTCCCAAGTATACAACTTGTGCCATGGCCGTGATTGTTTAGAATCATTTACAGTACCTGAAGCTTTTATTTGAGTCATGAAACATTATGACATCCCTTAAGATTCTTCATACATTGAAAAACAATACAGGATTAAAAAAAAAAAAAAAGCGCTTACCATTTGAAGAACAAAATAATGGACTTTTTTTGAAAATTGTCAGGTAAAAACGAGTTCCTCTCAACCACCTTCCTCCTACTAGCTAGTATCATCAAGCAGTTACACATTATACTTTGAGGGAATAATGGGATTTGGGCTTTATCACCTGAGAAATAGAACTGTTAGGTTGTTTCGTGACTGAACTGTCTCAGAAAGAACAGTATTCTTTTTCTTCTTCCAACAGAGGATATGTAAAACAATAGAATGTCTACAAAATAACCGGTATGCTTCTCGATCATATTAACGATGTTAACTTTCTGAAACTTGACTACTTAAAGTATCTACTATTTCAGCCACTCAATGGTAAAATATCACTCTAAGTATCAATACTCGACTGGCAAGGGGTGTTTTTCTGAAATATATTCTGACTGGTAAGTCAGTATGCAATTTGAAACACTTACACCAATTGCTGAGGTATACACTCAACCTTCTTTTGAAGATCAAGAAGTTTTAAAACACCTCAAAATGGGTACTCAAAAAAATTAAGGCACTCAGTATCACTAGGAAATCTCAAAAGGTCTCGTTGCAGTTTACAATCAATTTTCATAATGCTTTTCCCAAAACTCAAGTGCCTAAAATGCCACTAGTGACAATGCAAAGTTTTGTTATATTGAATACAATTGCTCAAGGAAAAAACTTCACAACTGAGAGTGTATTCCACTTAGAGTAAAATGAACATAAGTATTAAAAATTGTGAGCACTGTATTACAGAGCTCACGCAATGACTCCCCCATCAACTAGAGCATATATATGGCCACATTCTGCTTTCTGTAATTGTTCAAAATATCCAATGAAATCAGCTCATGGTATATCAAAAAAAGGAGGGTAAAGGATGTGACCCACCTGGTGGTTTCAGAAACTAGTGCACTAAAACCAGTGAAACTCCAGCTAACCTGGCTGCATGAAGTAGTACACCTGCTCTCTGCCAACTTAGCAAGTGTCTTGCAAACATCATCCAAACTTCCATTTGTCCATTTCCTTGTCCAAAGAAGCTTGTCACTTTCCTCAGAAGGCTGATGGCAGACTGATACCAACCAGCAGCCCACATGACTAAGTCAAGTTGCTCTTTACACACCCACTAAGACGGTTATGCTGCTTGACACACTAGCTGTCTCTGGAAGATATGCTAAGAAAGAAGGCAACCATGCTGATGCAATAAGGAAGAGAACAAAAAATCCTATTTAATCATGAACTATGACCCTATATCGTTTAATCCAGTCTACATTCACTTTGTATTGTAAAGGCATTCATATCGTATCCAAGTCATGTAGCATTACACAATACATATTTCATTTTATTATCAACTCATTTCAATATAACTTCCACTAGTGGTGAAATAGTGAATGGTATTTCATATGTATAATTCATAAGACAGTTTTCCCATTTTTAGTATCATTTAAACATTCACCACCATGTTTCTCAGTGGAATACTGTGGTTTTTTATTATTATTATTTTAATTTACTTGTTTTTATTTTCAGTTCCCCTCCCAGTTACAAAGTAAATTCTGAGTGGTCGAACAGGTAGCAGTACAAGCAAACACTAGGGTTGCTACATGTCTGAGGAAGGTCTTGAAATTAACTGCCATATTATAAGTTGCACGAAGAGTTAAACTATTAAGAAACTTGAAAAGCCTTTTAGAGACAAGGGCTAAGCAACACTAGAGCTTAGCAGAAGAGTCAAGATAACAGTATCCATGATTACAAAAAAAACTACCGATCACCTTGGATTCTGCAGATTAATTATTGATTTTAATAAGCTTTGCCAATCCTTTGAATTTCACTGCACAAAACTGTTTCTAAGGTATAACTCTACTACAAAGTGCAGAGGAAAAATCAATCCATTCCAGTACTCTTATAGACAAAATTGACTTCTTAGCAGTCAGAAGGGCAGAACAGACATTCTAGCTGCATACGAACGGGAATGCTGGAAGAAGATTTCAGGAATGGATAACAAAGGGCTAATTTGTTTTAATCAGCCTCAAGAATAGCTGGAAAAAGCAGTTACAGTTGTTTATTAACTCTAAGATCTTAGTAAGAACAGATGTGTATTAGTAAGGAGATCTACACAGAACATGCTACTTTTTCAGAACTCTTATCAACCTCTGGTACTTTTATAATTTTAACTAAAGCGAGCATGTAACACTGTTGTGTTTAAATATCATCAAGTGCCCAATGTATGCTTATGGTGCATACTGAAGGCAGTAGCTTAAATCTAGTGGGCAGGACATTGGGATGGAAATCAGAACATCTCAGCACGGTGGCCAGTCTCAGCACGGTGGCCAGTTACTTCAGCTCGCCTGTTCTCCCTCCTCTGTCAGGTATCATTTCAGCATGAAGCACTTCTGCTTGTACTGTGTTCCTGGGACTTGGACTGTAATCACTGAAGTGAGCCAGAAATTTTGTGTATCTGTCCAAACATCTTTTCTTTAAAACACTAAGAGACTGATCATATTATACTCTATCGTAGAGGGTCAGCCTGATATTTACATAGAAATCTGTTGGGGTTTGAAGAGATTTTATTTATTTGTTTTAATTTAGTGTCAAATGGTGATTTTAAGCATTTTATGGACTGCTTAAGATCTGTAGAAAAATCTTTATGCAATGATGAAAAGCTTCCAGACAAGGCTCTCTTAATATGCAGTCACCAAATCTTTTAAATTGTTTAGCAATACATCTGATCTCGAAAATTAGTTTCACAAGCCTGTCTGTGTTTAATTCCCCCAAACCTGTACTTTACAGGTTATCAGAGAGGAGGCTGAGTCACACAGCTGAAGTAGATCTCATTGAAAATGGGGAGAAAAAAGTCTATTTCCTGCTAGACTTTCTCTGTCTCAATCACTGAAGCTTATCAAGGTGTTTAACAGCCATTCCTCCCACTTTCCACCTGGCATATAATCAGGCTGATATTCTGCAGTTTTTTCCTGCTCTAAAATAAACTAAGCTATTACTTCTGCACTTAATCTAATGTGCATCTTCATAGAAAATTAGCCTTTTTGCATGATCCTCAACATACAAAACTTTCAACATCCTCCATCCATGTACATATTGAACAGGATATCTCAGACTTTTATTTTGGTTCAGCTAAATAATTAGCTGATGTTTTCTATTACTAATATTTCAACAGTTTATTATTATTATTATTATTACTATTATTATATTTTTATTTCCCCTCTCTTGTAAAACCACTCTCCCCTCCTCCCCTGCCACCTCCCCTTTGCTTATCTCTTGAATTACGCAGGTACTCACAGAACACCACACCTTTTCTGACAATAGCCAGAAATAACCTTTCTCCAGGTTCCATCGTGTGCTACCTGCTTTTATGCAGTATTGTTACTTACAGATTACTACATCTTGTATTTCATTTCTCCTTTAAAAAGCACACAACTGAGAAGGAAAAGAAGTACCTAAAGAGGTCAAATTCAGTAGTTGGACTGAAAATATACATTGTGCAGGATGACTGATGGGATAAGCAACAACTGAATTATACTGAGAATATCATGGAGGAGTTGTGGTGAGTAGCTACAGTCAACTCAAATTTCACTCAACTATTTTACTGCCAGAAAGGCAGCAAAGGGATATCTACAGAAACAGTTAATTAAATCCTATGTCTTTAGGCCAACGATAGGTCATGCAATTATTACACTCTTCTAAGAAGAAACATGGGGAAAAAAATAAAGCTAGAATACAGGTATTGTTTCTGTGCAGATTTGGAGGTTTTGCTACTTGAAGCTTACTGATCTAAAAGGTATCTGCAGAGTCCCTTTGCTGTCCCTACTTGAATCCTGTATTCTGTTGCTTTGTGTTCATTACATCTTCAGGGCCCATAATAAAGATGAGAGAAACATCATCTAGAAACAAACATCTTATTAAGCCTTAAGACATCCTACTCCTACAAACATTGATATGATAGATTATACCACACTTATACATTATTATCTGTAACTGTTTAGTCACATTACTAAATATTAAAACTGCATGTAAAACAAATTGCATTTTCTACTGAAAACATACGGACAAAGACAACTAATTAAAAAGGATCATCATACTGGCAATTTCAAAGCTCACTGTGTATGTGTTCATTACATCTCAGAATGTAAAATTTTCAAAGCAATTTATCAATGTAATAGATTTAACATAAATACCTAGGCTTGGTAGTTACATGGCATTCAACTAAAGGAAACCAATGCAAGTTTAATATAGTACAACAATATTATAAAGCAGAACATATTGTAAGATCTTGCACAATGTGACTAAAACCAATAAATTATCCTAATGAAAAAGCCAAGGGGGAAAAAAAAAAAAAAAAAAGTCAAGATAATTACCTACCTAACTATTCTTTGTAATCATTTCAGTGTATCATCTAGAATCATATTGCTTGTCTTTGCGCAGTCAGATCCATTGTTTACTGAATTTCAGGGCATTTCAAGATATCTTTAGATTTCAAGATATCTTTCAAGATATCTTTTTACATGTGTATGTAATATAGCTACTGAAAACATATCCACCAATGCAATAACTTTTGCAGATGAACCACAGTGTAAAATTCTAGGGCATCACTGATAATGTGTATTCCATTCCAGTACGAAAAGAGCCAGTTACTCCCAAAAGTGTCTCTAAGGCCAAGGGTTGCATTGTACTCACTCAGCTCCTAGAGCCAGCTGAGCTGAACCCAAAGTTTCCAAGTCCTATGTATAAGATATGTGGCTTCAGACTTCTGTGGCCTGCCCACATCAGCTGTTTAACACAGGCTGGGGAGGGATGGAGTGGAGGAAACAAACAAACAACCTCCCCCCCCCCCAAAAAAAATATACTTATTTGCTTCCCTTCACAATCTTAATTCTTCTCTTTATGGCTCAGAGGCAAGACAACTGGCAAAAAGATCCGCCTAGAAGAATTAAAAATTTCAATAAGATTGACAATGGTGCAGGTTTTACAGGAAGTAAGGGAGAAAGACGAACCTAGCACAGGGTAGACCTACTCTTCAAGTTAACATCCACGTCACTCCAATTTATTAGCTCTGACTCATGCTGAATTCAGACTGATCTGTTTCTGTACACATCTGCTAGAAATGCAAACATGAAAGTTAATTTCTAAATCAGTTGCTCCTGTACCACTGGCATACTGGAGATAAAGATCTTGTTTCTATGTGAGAAACCGTTGCCATGAATGGTCATAAGAAAGAGATTTCTAGTGACAGAGAAATAAATGCCAAATGTTATCATCCATCTGATCTCAAAACAATCCTGATGCAGAAAGGAGGTTTAAAAAAAAAAAAAAAAAAAAAGAAAAAAACACAAAGTATCTCTGATTTTATCTGCAGTGATCCTTTAATCTTAAGTACTAACGCTAGTGAGAGTCTACTCTAGTAGACTACTGCTAGACTCTAAATAGTGAGAGCACTACTACTCTAAACAATACTCTTGCTCAATAACTGCAACCATACCACATGAATTTATTTAAGAGCTTATGTTATCTGTCTAACTGATGTTAAGATAGTACCTTTTATCCCTGGATTCCCACCTGCTTGCAGCCCCCTGCATAGTTTATTTCAAGAATTCAGATGAACAATCTGGCAGCAGACACTGATTCTATTTTATTTGCCTTTTTTTTTTTTTTTTTTTTTTTTTTTTTTTTTGAGTAGAAATGATGATTTCTTCCCTTCACAATTTAAACACTATTCCCCTAATTAGCCTAATTTTAGACCATCACAGAAGTCTGGAAATTTGCCTTGGAATAACTCAAGTGCATAATGAATAACAGAATTACTTCTCTGAGCAGTCCCAAAAGAGACGATTATACCACTGCCCCAAGACTCATGCTGCAATATTGCTGACAGGTTTCTGTACGGAACATGTGATGTTGATTTTCATCATCATAACCCTGAAGCCTATATAAAGGAGAAATACGCCGTATGCAGCACTGACATTTTCTATAGATGCATCCAGTCCAAGCAGCTTGAAATGTGATCCAAATTGCAGTTCTGTAAAATCACATGCCACTGGACTTATTTTCAGTTTGCAATACCTGGTCAGAATTACTCCTTCCATAGCTTACAAGCACTACTGGGAGTCATAAGCAAGGAATAAGACACAAGCATCTTACTATAGTCTTAACTCTAGCAGATCACAATTTGGTCAGTTCAGTTGCTGTATATTAAGAAAATGCTACCAGCTTCTGCACAGCCTTTCACTCAGGTCAATACCACACTGATTTTTACTTCTGCTGTAAGAAAAAAACATTTCAGAGCGTTTTTGATCACTTCCTACAAAGTTCTGTTTTTCTGATAAGAGACCAACTATCCTGCAAATCACCTGTTTCTGGGGATAGTCTGCATACCTGTGGACAAGAAATGCATTTTTAAATCTGCAAGTGAAGGTTCTGTTTAATCTGTTTGCTGGTTTTTATTTATTTATTTATTTTAAGAAATAAAATGCAGTAAAATCTCATTAGACAAAAAGTCCTGACAACCCCCAAACCAATCCATAGAGGTATTACACACTGTCAGCATTTTGGACTGTATCATCATTGGTCAATAGCCACACTTCTTGTGCATCAAGGCATCTACTTAACTGAAATGGTCTATTGCACATGGGACTCTTTCAGATTTTAGTACTGCAATTTCATTATTTCAGTACAACTTTACAGCACTGCTTCCAGTTCTACAAGTTTGACTCAGAACAGCCACATTTACAGAGGTAGTATAAAAAGGTACCCTTGATATAAATGTGAAAATATTAAATGAATACATTTTAAAGTATCTGATAATTACACTAAATTCTCTAAATTATCTGAACCTTCCAAGAGCACAATAAGTATTGTAACAATTAGTCAATGAAGGTGCTCTGTCAGATAAAGAAGCGAAGACTAAGAAAGCCAGAACAAGCACATGGACTTCTCACCAATACAGAAGTCACCCCCCCAAAATGACAGCTGGCTTGCTCCTTTGCTAATACAAAAGTGTATTTAGTATGCACTTTTGATTGACAATTATAAACCATATTTTGCAGTTTCCAAAGTATTATATGTCTTAATTAAGCCATACTGTAAATAAGACAATTCAGGAATGTCACGTTACCCGTTACTGTATTTATCTAATATTGCATGCCATCTGTATGTTGAATAAAGGAACTTCTAAGTAGATTCAATAATAAAACTTTGAAATCTCTTTCCATTTTATGTTTCTAATGTTTTGCTTTGAAATAAACTATTTTCTTAGACAAACGAAGGCAACATGACTGAAATGCAATTTACACATACCTGATGCTTCTTGAACTTTCACCTTCAGACCTGTAAAGTAACACACAAAGAGTTAGGACATGATTACTGTTAGCATTTATAAGCCAGCTAGTCTAGAAAGTGATAGACCTTCCTATGCATTCTCTTTTTTTATATTTCCCCTAGTTTTTCCAAGGCTAGTTGTACTTTCCCTGATAATTAGACATTTTAAAAAATAAAGCAGTTCTATTTAGATTTAGAATAAATCTATTAGAAGTTAAGAAACAACAGCTGAAGCCAATAACTGGAATATGGAAGTATATGCTATCACCCTCTGAGACCTCAATAAAGAACTTCTGCAAACACAGAGTAACACAGATTTATGTATCAGATTTGGAACAGTGAAAAGCACCAGCCTCTGATATTCTAGAAGCCAATTAGTGCCTTTTTTTTTCCTTTTCTTTTTCCTTTTTTTTTTTTAAACCTTTCTTCACTCTACTTTCAGTTTGCCAATAAGTTCAGGAATCTAATCCCCAGACTTATCAAGCACTACCCAGAAAGTGCTATGGTTTGTGAGTACAAGTAATGTACAATATTTTAAAACCACCACACTTGTCTGTTTCTCATAGCTGTTTAAAAATAAGGGTTAAAAACCTCGAGGTTACAGAAGCTCTTAAAGGCCATATTTTTCTCAAGGTGAGGTAATTTCATCAGTCCAACTGAAGCAAAATCTTTTCAGCCCCTCCTCCCTGCTCCTCATCCCCAAGCATTTTTTAATACGGAAATTGAATTTAATGTTATTCATACTAGCAAATTTTCTTTCTCTGAAGATGAATCGAAATGTAATGACTCCCAGCATTTAATGAACACACAAAATCCAAATTAAAACATACAATCCTTTGTCCGTATCTGTTCCTTCCTCACCCCAAAACAATTCAGCCTCATCGCTACAGAAACCCTAACTGCATCAATAGGCTCCGTAAGCTAAGGCTGAGAAACAGGAATCAAACAAATTAAAGCATGGGATTCCAGAGCAAAATAAAGCCTCAAAATAACCTTTCAATTTCAAAATCTTCAGAGGGACCCAAATAAAATGAGGATCAATATTAATTTTCAAAATTCGTTAAATATTTCTTTTGATCCAGGTTTGCCAAAAATGCAGCTGGAACAGTGCCTGCAAAAAATCAGCTATCATATCTCAACTTTGTGTGCATTAATACCGCATGGTATAAGACATGAGAGTTCTTCAATAATCAGTGAGAGAAATAATAAAATGAACCAATTCTGATTATTGAAAATATATTTGTCTCAGCATCCTCATCCAGCTCCTGATCAAAGACCAATATTAAGTTAATTAGTGATCACTTATGTGTGCTGGGGAGCTCGTTAAATCCATATTAAAGGCTACCCTCAAATGATTGCGATTATCGGTTGGTCTGGCACTGCAAAAATACAGGCAAGTCTGCCACTTTGTGTTCCCTCAACTTGTCCCAGTGTATTTGTGGCACTGCATACTGCTGCGTGCCAGGAAACATCTCCAGCATCAGACGGAGCAGAGATGCACCAGCATAAGGCAACAGCAGGAGCGCAGCTATGCTGGGCATCAGCCAGCATCTCTGCTGCAGCCCTAACAGCGGGGCAAGCCAACACCTCAGTCGGAGCCAAGCCGGGTACCCAACGCAGCACACAATTCCTCCAGCTCTTCAGGCTGGGGGGTTCCATACTTGCTGTTTGCCTCATTCGAACTACCTTTTGATCTGTGTGAAAAACGGAAGTTAAAAAAAAAAAATCCTTTCCTATTTTTAGGATGTCTGTTACAGTCTCACATGATAAAAACATCTGGGTTTTAGTTAATTAAAAACCTTGTAGTTACACTGAAGAAAATTACATCAAGTAAACTGTTTGCAAACTGTAGCACTTCAGTAACAAGCTAGGACCAACACTGCCTCCCTGAAAATCAAAGACGAGTATTTCTTCAGCACCATACACAGCACTGAATGCTTCCCATCTTCCATAGTTTGAAAACAACAAAATAAACTGATTTCTTATTAGAATTACTCCATCTGCAATGACTAGTGTAGTATGCTAGTGCTGGTAGGAAAAAGTTATGGCAAGTAAAAGTTTCATAAGACTAATTCCAGGAAATAAGCAGTACTAAAAACTAATTTTCAAGATCTATTGTAGAAGTAAGTGCCAAAAATAGATGCCTCCCCCACTCCCTTCATTGCTTGTTATAACATTATCTTAATTTTCTTCAAGATTAAAGAAATCTGGATAATTTTAAAAGCACAATCTGAGATGAAAGGGGGAAATGAAAACAAAAACTGTCTCTTGCCCCAGAAGATACTCTGGTGGTGGTAGTAGGGCTGTAGTTCAGTGGACTGAGTGCATGTGACCAGCTATACCTACAAGTATGAATATCAGTCCATGATACTGACAGCCATCATGAAAGACTTCAGAACAGAAGAGCATTCAGTATCATGGAAAACTGCTGCTCGGAGCAGAATGAGCTCCCTGAACAGAAAGCCACAGCAAGTAGCTGCTCTGTCGTTAATATCCAGGAGATGTAAGAATTCAAGATTTGTTCTTGAGCTTAGTTGTTTACCAAGGAAACTTTTCTGACATTGTTACCATTGCCTTTTTACTTGTGGCCTTTCACATTATCACTTAGGCCATTATAACTGCCTTTCACTTAAGGATAAAAATGAGTTTTCATTTAACACTTATCTCTTGCCATCACAAAAAGACACTGCAGCATTTTGTATACCCAGTGCAGTATCTACCCATACAAGGAACACTCTTGACCTTTACGAGAGCTCTGAGAGTTTGGGTGTTACTGGTATTAATTACCACATAGCATTACCTGTTATTGCAAGATTTATTTTAATAGAGGCTAGAACCTCTCTCTGGTTGAGTTGTTAGGTTTAGAGATGCATATGTATGCTGGTAGACCAAAGGTAACTTCAAAGCAGATTTTTTCTATATCCTTGAAAGTTACATGAACGCAAGGACGAGAAGAGAAATGAACTCACCTATGCATTCCCATGAATAATGAGAAAATTAATGAATGAAATGTTTAACTGACACCTTCCCACACTCAGTTTTCAGCAAATTACATCTTGCAGAACATGCATCTTACAATTATAAATGACTCTGTATGTAACTGCTTGCACTATCAAGTTTTCAAATACAGCTGATACAACAGGATTTAACGCCTTAATTTTCTGTTTCTCCTCTTGACTAGAATAACAATCTTCTATGCCATCTAAGCAGAGAAAATACTTTGGAGTGCTCACAGGATTCCAGAGTCACTAGAAGCATCAGCCAACCATCCAAGACGACCTTTTCATCATCTCACTATTCCTCGCACTAAAACTCAAGAAGAACTTTGACGAAGGTATTTTAGTCAAAGAGAAGTCACAAGGTAAGGGCTGGGCAGCTATGAAGTTTTTGTGTTTGCTCAGTTTTGTCCAGCTGCACAAAGGCTAGAATCAATTGCTCTCACAAATCTCTCCAGCTCAGTACAGCTAAACATTGGGACAGACGGACTATCATACCTTCTTGGTTTTTAGGTTTACCAACAGGTGAAAAAGCTGCTAAATTTCATATTTGATAAATTTGCATATTTGACATTAAGATTTACTCAAATAAATTTCAAGGAGTCACTCAGATCACCAGTTTTACTCAATGGAACTTGTGATTGGTTTGCAGGGCTGAATGAACATACTGCTGAGCAACTACTTGTAGTTTGAAATAAAGCATTAGATTTTCCTTAAGCATGTTATAAAATCCAGGGGTTTGGTTCAGTATTTAATGTTTCTGCTTACACTAAGCATGTGCTACACTCTGGATTATTTTCTCCTTTGGACCCAGAGAAAAACAAGGATATTGTCACTGCTGAAACCAGGAGAAAGACATAACATTTCTGGCAGTCTATTGAATTATTTCTTTTAAGGCAGACCTTGCAGGAAGAAAAGATATCCGTCTTCTGTGCTATGGTACTTTATTTTAAAGAGAACATAACCCATTTACATATGAGTTATATCAATGATGTAATAAATGTCGTGCCACTTTCTCCCAAAATAATTCTTTGCTCATCCCTGGCTGGTTTCCAATATTTCATCACCTTTTGGACCAGAACTAAATATTAACCTGCATGCACACTATACAGAAGTACAAGTTTGTCTCCTTCCTGACCCAGGGAAAAATGTTCCCAGTACAAAATAGAGGAAAACACATCCTCTTTAAGATTGTTACAGTCAACAGAAGCAGCAATGACTCTGCTAATAACAGTGTTTACTGTAATTCCATTTCAAGTAGAGGCCAGAAGGAACAGATACTATCATAGAAAACCATAAACCAAAGACAAAGAAAAACCAAACAAGAAAACAGTGCTGAAGATTTACAAGAGACAGCAAACAGAAGTGATTATGAAATCCTGAATAATTTTTGTGTAAGTTTAAATTGTGTGCCATCAACCTCTGTCAGTCCACATCCTTGAAAACTGAAAATGTCAAGACATCTCACTTCATGTTACAAAAACGACTTCTCCTTTGTTTTGCATGCCCAATAGACACTCACCATCTTCCTATAAACACACCAAGCAGGAAGATGACAAAGCCAGGACTTCTACATGGTTCCACAGCCCTACAACCACCAATGCGATAACAAGCTCAGTCCTATCTCCTGACCCGCTTAGAGATGCCATTCCCATCAGAATACAAAAAACAGGGTAGAGGTTAAGATTTGTAACAGCCTCTAAAACTCCCAGGTTAAATAATCGTACACTATCTGAAATTCATCTTGCAAGCCTCAAGAACCAATTCTATTTCTTACGAATTTCAGGAGACCAACTACAAATAGGAATGTACAGTAACCACATATTGAAGGGCATTTTAATTTCATTTGTTACAAAAGAAAAACATTGAACCAAACCTTTACAGAGCAATACTAGATCAATGTATTTGATTAAGCCTTGCTTTGAGCGCAGAATTTGTCTCAAGGAAGAACGACACCATTACAGATCGCCTTTTGTAGTATCTTATGTCTTTCTGCTTTTGTAACATGGATAAGATTACTCACAAGGAAGGAGACTTCAGGGAGACTTCATTAATGGCTACATAAACAACACTATTTATATCATGAGAAGGCTTCAGTATAGTTTACATAGATATATGTTCTAAGCAACAATTCAAAACGGGGAGGATCAAGTCTTAAAACAGAGTGGCCTTGCTTGCTGCATACAGTCATTGGATACCTAAAACCTCCCTGAGACCCCAGACAACCACGTTTGCTTTTTTTCCCTTTGCTAAGTAGGTCTAGGTCAGCATCAGTGCACTGCCAGCAGTGTGCAAAACAGTATGTCCAATAACACAAACACGTGGAAGGGAGACTTAAAAAAGAGCTAGCTTGCAGGACAGGGTTAGAAAAAAATCTACTGTACTGCAGATTCTTAAAACAACTGGTAAAATTTTAAGTATAGTGAGACCCATCCAGTGAGTGGTATCTTAACAAGTTAAGTTTGAGGATGAGAAAAGTATTAATTTCACCACTAACTATAACGCTTTCATTAGGATTCTGTTACGATGTATAACTGAATGAAGGAATAAGCAGTCACTGCAAAGACATGCTTTTGGGCCCGCCCATCACAGAAGTAGTAGGAAATCAGTTAGAGGAGTATGATTACTGCATTGCATTTTAATCCTGAGATAAAGAACTACCTCACACAGTAGGAAAACTACTTTCATGGATTATTTGGTAACAGTAATGTCCTAATAGTTGTTTTGTTCTTTTCTAAACAATATGAGAGAGTCTAATGGGCACCTCAAATGCAGTGCTTTCATTCAGTTCAGCATTCTACTGCACAGGATCTCTAAAAGCTTTCTGTGCAACAGAAAATGTATTTCAGAAGGCTAAATCTAACCAGTCACTTATGATGCACACAGGCCAAAGTATATACTGCAGAATTATCACAGAATCATAAAATGGGTTGGGTTGGAAGGGATCTAGTTTCAAACGCCTGCCATGGACAGGGATGCCACGCACTAGATCAGGCTGCCCAAGGCCCCATCTAGCCTGGCCTTGAGTACTTGCAGGGATGGGGCATCCTCAGCTTCTCTGGGCAACTTGTTCCAGTGCCTCACCACCCTCTGAGTGAAGGATTTCCTCCTAACAGCTAATTTAAATCTACCCTTTTTTAGTATAAAACTGTTCCTTCTTGTCCTGTAACTATCTGCCCCTGTAAACATTTGCTCTTCATCTTTTCACAAGTACCCTTTAGGTACTGAAAGGCTGCAATGAGGTCTCGCAGAGCCTTCTCTTCTCCAGGCTGAAGATCTCCATCCCTTTCTTTGTAGAAGATGTGCTCTAGCCCTGTCATTGTCTTTGTGGCCCTCCTCTGGACCAGCTCTAACAGATGAACATCCTTCTTGTACTGGAAGCCCCAGCCCTTGACCCAGGATTCCAGGTGGGGCCTCACAAAGGCAGAGCAGAGGGGCACAATCCCCTCCCTCCACCTGCAGCCCACTGGTGATGCAGCCCAGGATGCAGTTGCCCTTCTGGTCTGCAGGCCCGCATGGCTTATGTCGAGCCTTTCACCCATAAGAACCCCCAGGTCCTTCTCTGCAGGGCTGCTCTCAGTGAGTTCATCTCCCAGCCTGGCCTCATGTCCAGGATTGCCCTGACCCAGATACAGCACCTTGCACTTGGACTTGTTGAACCTCTTTAAGTTCACAAGGGCCCGCTTCCCAAACTTGTCCCGGTCTCTCTAGATGGCATCCCTTCCTTCTGCTCTACTGACTGCACCACTTGGCTTGGTGTCATCTGCAAACTTGCTGGGGGTGTACTCAGTCCCAATGCGTATGTCATCGATAAACATATTAAACAGCAATAATGTCATCTTTATTATCAGACTGCTTCTAACACTTTGAGCTAGATGCATCACCTTGAGATACTCCCATTAAATTGTGGAGTCACAAGCATTCCCTGTGCACGTTATGATTAGGAACAGATGACATGCTGCTGGTAACAAGTAATCTTTGGGAAGAGCTCTGAAGTCAGAATAAATGTAAACTCAAAGATGACAAAAAACAAACAACAACAACAAAACAGTATAAACTTTGAGCTTTGCAAACTTAATGCCAATGATAAGGTCTTTTTCCTTCACTATTCAGAGGTATGCTTATTAAATCAAGTCGTTGGCATACTGAAAAGAGGAAAAGCATACAGAAGTTTTTCCTTGAAAATACGAGAGATAATGAAGTCCCATATCACTGCTGCAATATTTTTGTATTTAAATGGTAAAAAGTGTTCCAATATCAGCACCAGAACAAGTGCTTATCTAATAGAATAGAAAGTTGTGAAGTTTGATTTTAGTCAACATGAAACATTTGATCCAGGGATACTCAGCAAACTTGAAGACCAGAATACAACAGACAGCATTCAGACCTGGCACCACGTTTTTCCCTTCTGTCATTACTTCACTTTCCAAATAATGACTAAACATATTGCCAGAGGAATCTCTTAACACAAAAAGACAGTAGTTCTTACAGCATCTCTGCATTCATCTCTTCTGCCCTAAAGCCTATAGGAATTGAACAGAAGAGATGGATAGCAGCAATTAGCAACATCCAAAAGCTGGCACTAAAAATGGAACTGCAATACCATCATGAGTAGCAATGGTACGAAACCACTGAACACATTAGCAGTACTCCAGTAGCTTCTCCTGAAGTCTTCACACCACCTTCTCAGACTGGTCTCACGCAATCAGAAAGTCAGCACGTTGCTGTTACTGGCTATTACAATAACTCCTTGAAGCATGTAGAGAGCTTAAAGGTAGGGGAGGTGGAAACTTGTTCTCTTGCAAACAGAATCATGCCCATTGGGGAGTTCAGATAGGGAGCTACATAATGATCCAGCAATTCTTGTACAGTCCAACTTCCCCAAGCCCACAAAACCAAACTAGTTAAGCCAAAGCAGCAGATGAAGTCACCAGTTCAAAGCTGACACAGACCTGTACCGACTAGAATCAGCATTTATCCATCTGTCTGGTACCCTGTGAGAAAGGGAGGTATTTTAGGTGCACAAGGGGCTCTCAGCTCCCAGACAACTCATGCTCTCTGGAAGTTCTAGGGAGGTTGTGTACTAAGCAGTCTGGATCACTGCAGACTAACAAACAAACTCTCACCTGCATCAGAATGGATGGGGGTCTGTAATTAAGAGACTCCCACGTCTCAGACTGCCAGGTCGGTTTGAAAGATAACACAGGGTCAGAATTTGAGATTCTTAGCTTTTTTCAGTTATTGGAGGGTTGAAAGCTCTAACACCTCACCTCAAGCATTTTAGATAGCCTCTACAATTACTGTCTGAAATCCTTCAGACTAATGCTGCCCATTAACAAGCATGTCTGATAAATCCTTTTAAGTGAAAATAAAATGGACGATGGAGTAAAACTGCACTGTAGTAAAATGTAAGTCATTCACATAGTAGGTAGTTTTGAAATTTGTCTTCCTCCACTTTTTGATAGCAAGATCCCATAGCTTACAAAACAGGAAATGCTCCGCCAGACCACAGACCTGCACTAGGACTAGCAGTCGCTTAGGTCCACATCAAGTTTTTTTGCTTAAGTTAAAAATTGTGCGTGCTTGTGGATTTCAAATGCAGTAAGTTAAACAACAGCAACATAAAAACAAAACAAAACAAAAACAGAAGGATATATCATAGCTAGGTTCTGTAAAAGTCTTAAGAAAACCTTTGTCCGAAAGCCAGAGAATGCTCTTATGTAAATATAACTGCTTTCTAGAGGCATGATTAACCCTGGAGGACTTAAAAATTTTCATTGTATATAATCAAAAATAAAAATGAATGTCCTTTTCACACATTCTGCAACTCTATAGAAGCACTATAAATATCAGAGTAGTTATTTTTCTATTCTTGCTCTTGACCAGAACTCAATATATGGTAGAAATAATTTTCTAAAATGCTCTTTAAAATTTTCAGTATTAGAAATCCATATTTTGTATTGCATCATGTGTATCACAGTAAGTAAACAATTTCTAGTAAGGATCATTTCCCTTCCTTGCCTCAGATACAAATCTTAATCTCTTCTGTGCTAGTAGTGGTGGGTGGTTGACACAGAACTGTACCTCTAATTACTAAAGATCAGTTTTACCAGAGTACGTAGAGCTAGGTAGCTGGTTCCTCTAGCGAAAAATGAGATAGCAGTAAAATGTCACATCCCCATGTAATCTGATAGAACGGTATCTCAGAATTTTATAGAAGCATTTCTATATGCACCTTCAGTACTGTCTATATTTTACTAATGACATTTTTACTGTATTGTACTGCTTTGTTTGCTTTGGATCTAGCAAGCAAGCAGCTCTTTTCAAATACTGGGCATCAGCCTACCCCATGTTATTACAGTGCTCCTAACTTGTCAGAGCAGACACACCATCACTAAGCCAAACCCATCACAAGAAACATAGGCTCTAAGAAATTCCCCATGAATTATAACGGTACCAGTTTCATGCTAAGGCCTCATGATTCTTGGTCACTTAAGACACTGGATAAAGTTTTTCTTTGACTGTACTCCACTGTGCCCTATGCCACTGATCATACATGCTGTGTATACCTTCAAAAAAAAAAGCACCTTGGACACGTTAAGTACAATCTGAGAACTGCCCCATATGCCCTAGCAATATGGAAAATATTCTGAAGTACTGTTCATTTAATATTCTTTTGCCTACGAAGGAGCAAGCAAAACACTGTCATTTGGCACATGCAAGAGCTGCCTATATAAACCACTTAAAAAAACACTTATAAAGCACTTCTCCAAACACATTGTGATTGCAGAAAAGCAGAGAGAGTTTAGAAGTGATTTCCCATTACCAAAATGAAAAAGTAGTTTCAATGGAAGTCCTAAACAGTATAAACCTTAAAACTCAAGTCAGAACTATGAAAATTAAATGGTGCTGGTACTCAGACTAATGAACCTCATTGCAGTTCGTGCATGAAAGTATACAGTGACCCACACGAAGCAGCATCGTGAAGGTAAGTTAACACAAGGGTAAACGCATGAATCACTAGCTGCAAGATCCAATGTTAGTTACATAAGACACATTTTCAGGCACCATTTTCAAAGAAAAAAAAAAAAAAAAAAAAAAGTGACAGCAGGTGTCCAAATCCCACTGTATACCACAGCAACGAAGTAGGTAATTGCCACTTCCGCTGCTGGAACTGGTTCTCTATGAGCAGTGCACGTACTTGTAACAGAGTTACTGCGTTACAGCAAATCTCACCAAACACAGTGAAATAGGACAAATTCCACTGTGCTAGGGAGGAAGGAGATACAGAGTTCTATATTAAAAACACAACATAGGACCTTTTAAAGTGGTCATATTTGATAAGTTTACTGAATTGACTGAATTTTAGACCCACAACTGCCAATGGACGTTCACTGAACATACACACCGTTTCACAAACAACATATAGAGCTAACCACATTCCTTTCAACCTGCATTTTCTTCAATTTCTGTTAAAGAAAGTAATCTATTTTTTAGGTATCTTAAAAAAATTGGATTACAATATTGTCCATTCATTTTATAGATCTGCGTGAAGTCTTCAAGCTTCTGCCAGCATGCACTCATATTTGTATAGAAAACCTCTTTCCTCGAGGCCTTCCTTTCTAGTTCTTGGCATGCATCCCTCATATAGCAGTGACTGTCAAAATCTTTTTAGACATTATAAAGGGATTATACACACACAGACACCTCTAATAACAAATCAAAATATATATATATATATTCTACAAGCAAGCCTGGACATGAACACTGAAAACAGCCACTTCCTTAGGTAGTAGATGCAATTTCTGTCTTCTAAAATTAAAGTGTTGAACCCAAGCAGTCACATATATCAGTCTATGAGAATCAGCAAAAAATTACCTGCCATAGGTAACTTATATTCTGTGATACATACCATAGAAGTGTAGCTACTGGCATATGGTTTCCACAAAGAGCTCATTCTATCTACTCCTGGACTGCCTAAAGCTATTACTGCCCAAGAAGTGCCTGTTCCTAATTCTCTCACACAGACCTGATGAGAGATATGTAAAAAGATCAGCTTGATTTCATTGCTCAGCCATCACCATTGCATATGCCACTGAGCTTAAGGCTAGCTAACATTTGGGCTGAATTTACCCTCTCTGCACTCACCTTGTTCATCTAGCGTATATTTTATAGTAGCTTAGATTCTCTTTTTCTCCTAGTGTCTGAAAATAGCTTGAAGAAATGGTCAGGATACAAAGCCCCACATACTTTCACAAAAAGCTAAACCCCTCCACAGCCTGTGCTGTATATCAAGGTTATTGATACCATCTGTCAGCTCAGTGAGAGGCAAGAGACACATGCTTGCTCCAGCATGCAAATAAAGAGCCACACTGGGCAGATGCTACATCATACCACCACCTGGATAGCCTGGAATAGCCTTCAATACCTGTACTTTTAACAAAAATAGTTAAATACACATAATATAACCATACAAATGCATACAATTGCAAGTATGTCAGGGCATTTCTAGCTAACTGGAAGTTATTGTTATCCTCTGCACACAATTGTCCGCGTTACTCAGGGGAAGGGAGAGAAGATTCAATTTCTTCTTGTCAGGGTACCCATTTATACAGCTGTGGGCAGATGAAAGTAGCAGTGGGCTAAACACAAAGCAACTAAGAAATATTTTTACACTTCCGAACCAAGGCGTTTGCTGTCCATCCCAGGCAGGAGAAGTTATTAAGCAGGAGGATAAATTATAAAAAGCAAGCTCTCTCACACACCCCCTGAGGAGCTTGGCATATGTCACAAGAACTCCACCATTTCTAGACGGTTACAGTTCTCCCAGACAGCCTCATTTGGAATGCAATCCCTTCAGGTATATTGGAGTGGGACAGAAAAAATGATCCCTGGAATAAAAATACAGCCAATCGCAACACAGGGAAAAGCAAGCAAGCAAACAAACAAACAAAAACATTTGTTTACAAAAGTTTTCTATTATCCTTCCCAGCAGCAGGTAGCAGTAAGGGTTTTCTGAAATGAATGCTGCTAGAACTACACTTCACTGTGCTAAAAGGCTCTACAGTTTCCTCTTGCTTTACCCAAAGTCTAGCACCAATATCCATCTCCCAAGATAAAGATTAGGAATCTACAGTGAAGGAAATTTGTGTTCTGGATAAGAATATATCTAGGCTATATCAAATACCCACATGGAAGCGAAGTAAATATTTTGCTTTGATGTGATTAGTCTTAAAGTCAGTATCAGACAAAATAAAAAAATAATAAAAAAATAAGAGATTATTGCTTAAAATATCTGGGTTTCATGATCTGCCAATTTTACCTGTTTTCTTCTGCTGCCCCCCATTCAGAAATTTGTAATTGCTCATAAGGAAACAATGCTACAAAAATTGAAATGGTGCATCTTCTTCAATTGCTTTAAAAAAATCTCATTCTTCTCACATTAATCATTTTACAAATGAACTAATTGCATCTTTTCCCCTACAGCTGACAACTTTTCAAACCACTCTCTATTTCACCTCTGAATGGCAGACTTGTCCTATTCCTACCACAGTGCAGGAAACAGTAACATCACAATCAAAACTCATTTAGATTTTTTTTTTTTAAATCGTTGAAGAATGTCAAGTTCTGCACAGTATTATTTTTAATATATAACTGCACATCAGAAGTGCCCTACAATAAGAGCACATCCCATAGTCAGGATTCTTGGCTTCTTTTTAGATGCCTGGAGGCTTCACTTTCAATTAGAATGGCTGTACTTTGAGCTAATGGTTTTCTTGTTATTAGTCAGATTCCATCTGTCCTAAAACCAGGAGTGGTTATTGAATGACCCATGCCCAAAACAAAATGCCCTTCTTTAGACAGTCCTGAGGTTAGACTTTCAAATGATTTTGGCATAGAATGGAGCAATGTGGCCTAGTTTTTATTTTCTGAAAAATGCCTTACAACTTTCCAATTTTCAAATCAGTCCCCCAAAATGCAAGCTTCACTTCAAGGGAGTTTTAATGACTTATCCATTCAGCTTTCAGAAGCATTACTTCAAATATCTTATTTTATGTAAGTGTTACTCAAACAGCTCCTCCAGAAATCCTCATACTCTCAGCTTTACCTCTTCTTTTCCCCACAGTTTGCTGTTAGGTATTTTCCATTCCCTTGCTATCGGTACACTATTGCTTATACCTAAGCACTCTCCAGCTACACATACTGACCCACACACAAACTATGAGTCTTCAGAGTTTTGGTTCCCCCTCCTCAACACACACACTTTTGCAGCATTAAAAAAGAAAATCATGTCACTTTCACAGAAAAACATTTTCAGTCTTGATTTTTGGGAGCATGCTACCTTAAGTGAAAGCTGATCATATATGTGACCTTTTGCTTGTAGGAAGAGAACATTCACAGTTCTGTATTCTTGTGGATAAATTCTTACTGCTAAAATCCACACTTTTTGTAACCTTTCACCCCCCCCCCCCCCAAAACAAACAAACAAACAAAAAAACACTAAAACCTCTAAAGAACGGAACAGAGGTGCCATCAGGACTTAATTAAGCATTATGTTCTCAAGCTGATGCACATGGATACTCGTCCATCTACTTCATTGCATCTCTGAGAATTCAGATCAGAGAACCCAACTCACAGCTCCCACCAGCACTGCTACTTGCATGCTTGTTTGTTCCTTTGGCACGGTGAGCAGATGGCAGGACAGAGAGGTTAATGCACAGTCATCTGTTAGCTTGTGGAATAACTTCCCATCTTTTCTATCTATTCCTTACATATTGAGTGGTATGGAAGCCCAGCTTATACAGCAAGAGTATTTTTGCTGCCAATTCACTTTGTCTCAGCATTTCTGCTTCAGAGCAGCATTCATTCTGGACCGCTGCATCTACAAGATGGTGAAACCATAGTACTGTACAACTGAAGATATCACAGCTGCCTTCCTCACTATCTTTTTCCATGTCCTTTTGCCCTTGCTTGATTCACTGGAGTGATATCAAGGTTCTTACTGATCTCCTACTGCCAGAAAGTCCAGGTGACCTCCAGACCATTATTTAACTTCTAGAAATTTACTGCAACAGAGCCAGGCTGTACCAGCATTCTCACATGTTCAACCTCAGTTCTCTTGACTGGAGGATGTGGACACACACACACAAGGCTTCTGCCCTGTACTTCCTGCCCTAAATATTGCCTTAACATTCCCTTTGCGATACTTTTTAGTCCCTTCCCCCATAATATGCACCATTTATGCCAAAGGGGGCCTTCTGTTTACTCAGCAAACTAACATGTCACATTTAGCTAAGAGAACAGCAGTACCAAAAAGATTATAAAGGAAACAAAATGGGCCTGGAGTGGAAAACACCAGTAGGTGTACAACCAACCTCACAGTGTAGTAGCATGTTTTAGCCAAGTTCAAAGGCAGTGCTTTTTTTGGTTTTGTGCCTTCTGTTCAACATATGATAATACGGTTTTACTTGGCTGTTGTCAAAGAATCTTATTAACAGATGAATTTATTTTTACCAGTACTTGAGCTGCTATCAAAATTTAAATAATGCCAAATGAGAGGCACTGGCACAAGGTAATAAAATTATGATAATATTTGTCTAGCACTCAATATACGAATTGCTTAACCAGGCTTTGCTCTCTAGAGGGTTACACTGAAAACGTGTACGAAGTTGAGTATCTTCAAATTTGTAAACCAACACAAGTTTATGTGCCAAGAAGTGTAGGACCAGGGAAGGAACATCCTTCCAGATGATCATTCAGCAACCGTCCATTCTTGTAGTATACTGACATTAAAAAAAAATAACATTCTACTCATGAAAATAGCTAAGCTCAAGGATCAAATGTTGATGATACTCCAGAGACTTCTTTACATACATATTGAAATTTAAGATTCCCTTTCTTATGCAACAAATCAACTGTCCCCATTTGAACAGTCACTTTAGTTTATGAAATGATTTTGATGGATCACTGCTACCTGGCAGAATGACTTCCCAAACTAATCACGCCTTGTAGAATGCAGCTCCTCTGGATAACGATGCCAAGTCCCTAGCCCAGTCTCCATTTATGATTATTGCAGACCTGGTTTTCAATCACTGCTGAACAGAGGCCAAGGATAGCAGAGACATTATGGGGTAAGTACATTTTGCTTGACAATACATCTGTACATATTCAAGCTGTAAAAATGTTCCCGCTCCACAAATTGTAGTTCAGAGAGACCATTACAATTCCAGAACAACTCAAGTATCATGCAATTAAAATATTTTCAGTAGAATTCCTTGTTCAGATTGTCACCGGCTTTTCAGGTTTTAGCAAAGATTAGGCATCCATGCATTTGTACATCAGCAAGTTTGTTTTGTCTCCAGGAGAGAAGCAGGGAGATGGCAGGAGTCAGAACATTTTGATGTATTGCAAGCCTGCCATGCTCATTATATTATATACAGAAGTTAGGTCACTCGTGGTATAATTCCTATATAACTACAGCAACATTAACTTTAATTTAACTAGCATGAGAGATTATAGCAAAGGCATGGTGATTCCCATGGCAACCATCAGCACAAAATGTACCAGTTTACACTGGTCCTTCCTTGGGCAACTGAAGCCTTTCCTGCTGCATCTTCATTGTTGCAATTATTTGAGCTATAAAAAGAATGTTAGGAAAGGTATGCCTGTTAGGGGTGGAAGGGCATTAAGGTACAGTCCTAATCAACTATTTTACCTGAAAAGTAGATACGTTTCTCTAAAAGAATTACAAGTATCCAAATACAATTAAACTTAACATAAATCTCATAATATTGAGATGACATCTGGTCCTTCTTACTTCTGTACAGAAAGGTGTATAGCACACAAATTTACACCCTTATTAGAACAACTTGTTAATGCTGCTTACTTCTGGTGAGAAACGAGAAGACAGGAAAAATGTATTCCTAACCCCATAGTTCAAAACAGCTGTTTGTTGAATTTGACACTGACTTAACTGTGTGCTCTATCAAGTCTACACACCAATATTTTTTTTAATCAACATGCCTCGAACTGCTGAGATAGTTTTGCCTTCCTGCAAACACCCCTTTAGCATTTGTCATGACACGCTCCCTGGGAAGGCAAAAGGGATAGAGTTATCTTCATTGCAACGTTTATTCTGCTATGGAACAATTCTTCTGTATAAGGAGCTGGGCTGCAGCTGTGAGCCAGCAGTCAAGTGATCCTGACTGAGAAAAGGCAAGCAATCCATATGATTTGTCACTGGGCTATTTGTTTCAGCTATTTGCACCAAGATTCACAGGGCTGTATGCCCTGCACTGCATTCATTTGCCTATTAAGTTGATTTCCCCTGCCTCCAAGAGCCTTGTGGTACTTTTACATGGATTACAATGTTGTTTCCAACATCCAGGGTGGATTGCATAGATAATGTAATAATGCACTTGAAAATTCAGTGTTAAGCTTGTCCAAAGACAACATTAATGCAACATTACTACAAGTCATCCTGTTCCACACTGTTGTCACCAAAACCACTTATTCCTTGAATTCTCCAAGAAAACCCATGGAATGAGCAGTTATTAATGAAAGAACAGAACCTTCTTCTGAATCCTGTTGTTCTGAATATTAA
Organism: Nettapus auritus; assembly: GCA_011076525.1. Taxonomy (NCBI): domain Eukaryota; kingdom Metazoa; phylum Chordata; class Aves; order Anseriformes; family Anatidae; genus Nettapus; species Nettapus auritus. The sequence continues at coordinate 3,542,538 of CM021776.1, read as the reverse complement.
GCATTAACATTAGATAAAACATTAAAGTTTAGGATTAGGAATCCTCCTCTCAAGTAAAATTCCTTATTAAAATCTTAGTACTAAGGAAGATACTATTAGATTATGTGAACCAAACCACGTGTTTGTATTTCTTGCTGTAGTGTAGCGGCTAAGCTAAACCTATTTTATAAAACTAATTTCTCTGCTTGTTGACAATACTACAGAAGTTTCCAGAATGCAACAGCAGGACAGCATAGGTCCTAGCATACTGTCTGTCTTGGATTACCCACATTATTTGAAGACACACCTGGAAGAAGTCTAATCAACCCTAAAATTTTAAGCAAGAACGTTATATCTTTGACCAGTGAAGCAGTAATACCAAAGTTAACTCTGTAAGCTGATAGCTGTAGAAAACCTTATTTCAGTACACCAAAATGTATGCTGCCCATCAGTCCCAAGAAATTCACTTTCCATCTCTCTTAACCGCAGCACGACATGCGTTTCAGACTTGTCTTATTTTGACAGGCCACAGCAAATGTGGTCTTTTCTTCCAGTAAGATGCAAGTCTGCCTACTTACATTAGCGTTCTAATTTACGTCAGAAGGCTCAAAAGGTTTGGACAGCAAATACGGTTACTGTCATTACTTAATATTTCACTTTGTACGGAAAGCCCAGTAAAGAGCTGAGGTGGGTTTACATTATAAACTTCAAGCATACAGACTCTGAACATGACGAATTTTTTTAGAAAACATAAAGAAACTTAGAAAAGGTTTGAGAAATTTTTATCAGATGAAAAATACTAATTTTGACCACCATTATTTTTCCCACCATCAGACAAAGCTTACAATAATAATATATGTAAGCTATAATCAATAATTGTTAATTGACACAATTGATAATGAAAACAATTGATAATAGCTTTTTTCCTATTCACAGACCAGTTCTAACTGGAGAGATGGCGTCCCTTTCCAGAGAGCATTGCAAATTCAGGTCATGTCTATGTTAGAATGATTTTCATACAATCTTTTTCACTCATTTCAATATGACAGATATATTAGAAGCACAAAGAGCAAGAATATTACCGTTAAAAAAATCCAACAATTCAGGTAAAACAGGTTAACACCAGAGTTTATTAAAAAGGTACCTCCACAGTCAATCTTTGCTTCTTAACGCATTAGTTCTCTCTCACGGGAGATAATTATGAAAAAAAATACCTCCATAACACGGCTCACAGTTCCATTACTCAGCAAATCACCAAACATTCGATAAGCATGAGATCCAAAAGCACTGCCCAGCTCTGTTCTAAGAGGCTTTGACAAATGATATAACACAGAAAACATCAGATAGCGTAGGTGTGGTCACAATCAAACATTCTAAAATAAACTACATCGTAATGAATGCAACTACAAATTGAGAAAGTTACACAAATTGCTACAAACAGTTTGAGAAGTTTCACAAACACTGCTGTTAACTGTTTGAGAAGATTACACAAATACCAAAGCACTAGAATACTTTCATCCTTCTCAGAAGGTGACTGATTTGAAAAGCCAAGAGAAATAAAACAAGCAAATAAGTAACATGCTGTCTCTTGTTCATCACCCATGAAAGGCTACAGAAGCAGCAGCTGGGGCACTGAAAACAAATAATATCAATAACAACAATTAGAAACATAAAAAAGAAGTGCACAGCATTTATATAATTGGTCATTCACACATCTGAAATAAACCTTCCAAGGAAGACCTTTTTTTTGCTCGTTTGTTTGCTTATTGCTATTTTTCGTTGAAGCTTTGAATTAGTGTTCCTTTGAATATTAAGGTTCAATCTCATTGATGGAAAAAAAATCTATATAATAAGGGCTGCACCACTCTCCACGTTAACTTTACCAGCCTAGCATATGCAGGTACTGAATTCAGCCACTGGTAGCAGTGGCAGCAGAAACAAGTGAGCATTTATTAGAATTAGGATTTTAAAATGGACTGACAGAACCTTGGCAAAGTGGTTACCACATGGTTTTTTTCACCTGCTTCCATACTTGGTACGAGTATTTACAGCATATAGAAAGGAAAGGCAAATGTGGCATATCTTGTAAGCAGATGAAAAAACACAAGTTATGCTTTTTGGCACCTCCACGGAATGTGAAGGTAATAGTTTGAGTCTGTGTATTCTCTACACTCTTTATGAAAGACAGTCTTGCGATAACATACACCTACAGTATCATTAAGTTCAATTATTTCATTTTTGACATTTAAACTTCCTTCTTATTAGAAACAAACAAAAAAGTACCTAGTCTTTAATAAGTTAATTCATGGAGCTCTCTGCAATGGCTAAGAATATATGAAAAGATGACTGCATGGAACTGCTTTCAGATCTTGTGAATAAGATTATTCATAGGCATATAATTCAATGAAATTAGCACATACCACTAGTGACAAGGCATAATTTCATTAGTCAGCCATGTCAAGGCTAGTACAGGTCATTAGATTGATGTTTGCTGATCATTTCTTCTTTCAATTAGATGCGCATAAATGAATCTCAACATATACCAATGTCTTGAAGTTCTAACATTTATCATAGTTCTTAATTGCTTTCACCCTAAAGAGAACGCAGTAAGAGGATTGCATTCATCATAATTTGTCATGTAGTCATAATACTATAGAATTAATTTTTAAAAAGAGACAAGATATTTTATTAAGTATTGATCACATATTCACAGTATTTAAGGATTCATTTTTGTCTTCATGACAGCAGTAATACAAACAAATGAAACAAATGAATACCTAGCTAGTGGATTCCAAGCCTCTTATCACACTTTCTTGTATTAGTCTTCCATTTACTGTTCAGCTGTCGTATTAAAAATATAAAAATAAAAAAGACAAAAGACAGACCTTGGAAAAGAAAGCCTCAGAAGGCACAAAAAGAAGAAACAGAAGACTGCAGATTTCACTGCAACTACAAGTCTAAAACTAACCTAGGACTACAAGTAGCATGTATGGGAAAGATTAAGACGTTTTTACCTTTCTGATATCCAAACTTCTAAACAAAAAGTCACAAATTCCATTTCTATTCCAGAACTTTTGAGTGAGCTTAAATGTACTTTCTCTGTCAAGCTCTATGTCAGGAGAATGTCTAGACAGATCCAGTACGAGCACTGCCTAGCTCTGGTTACCAGTTTGCCATGACAACTCCAACTTATATTTGCTAAATATGTTATATAGCCAATAGCAGCTAAGAGTTAGGAGCCAATAGCTCCTAAGAGATATCAAAACCATGACTGAGTTATCTCCAGAAACATCTCAAAGAACAAAGTCAATAGTGCATTTCTACAGAAAAATGGCAAAACTATTTGTTCTATCTCATACATCTTCTGGTTTGCCCTGCAAGTATTTACTCTAAGCTTTGTGTGTTCTGGATGTCTCAAGTATTCTCTGACTAGTGTTAGAAGATTTCAAACATTTATTTCAATTGGTTTTATAAGACCATTATCATAAATGTAAATGCATAAGCTCAGAAGGACCCATAAAAATCTGCATCCTAAGATCGTTTCTCTGTACAATGATATCATGGCTCTAAAGAACGCTACCTCAACATTTACCACAAAATCATTGAGTTAAACACGGAAGTCATCATTTATAGTTCTGAAAAAAAGGAAAGGGGAAGGGGAAGGGGAAGGGGAAAAGAAAAACACCACACATTCAGTCTGAAGACTTTTGTACCCAAACAAGTTGTCAGTAGCCTGGAATAAAATTTTGCCCATCCTGTGCCCCCCAAAGAGGTGTACAAAAAGCATAAAGTTCCTAATTTGACAAATAAATCTATGCATTTTGGTTTTAACATTGTGACATGTTAATCCATGTATGAGTTTTAATATCAGATAGATCCCAATTAATAGTTGCTACAGATTCATTGAAAATAAGCTGAGCCTTTATGTCCACAAGTACTGGCATCACTTTCATATCACCTCGTTACAGAAGTGTTCTGGATAACAGCCACAAGCCCTAACACACATCTGCTCAGAAATATATTCACTTGCTACCAGAATTATACTTCCTGAATGTAGCACTGATTGATGCAAAGGTAGCACCAGTGCCTTGAAAATACGGAAAAGGAACTTTGCACACCCAGCTTTCTTCTTCTTCAAAAAAAGAAAAAACACAAGGAACTGCAATATTCCTCTGTTCTTCTGGCTCACGTTTATTTATTCATGCATCAGTCCTTATTTCCACAGTCCACGTATGTTTATGATTGTTATAAGTCTAAACAAATTTGGAAGTGATGGGGGACAATGACTTTTTCTCCAGAAAAAAAGACTTTTGAGAACAGTTAAATGATGCAGATGTTCTGTTACTAATTTTTATGTCATTTCTATTACCACAACTTCTCTATGGAGAGGTAGATGTAACTAAGAATTTAGGCACTAACCTTTTCAAATGTGAAGTGTTATTAACCAGGACCAGAATGTATACTAAGTGTAAAAGCATTTTCAACCTACACACATGCACAGTAAAGCCACATCAGAATAGTTTCTAAAGCTGTTGCTTGATTTTAAAATGCAAATGTCTCTCATGCAGAAACCTTACTTTAACTATTTTTCCCTGCAATCAACTACTTCAGTTCATTCAATCAATTCATTCACCATTCACTTACCCACGAACTAACCAATCACTTTCATGTTGCTTAACTCCACAATATTTACTGTGCTTTTTTTTCATTTTTGTATATAGGTTATTTATTTGCAGACCATAATAAATCTGCTTTTTAATGTATCATGCTATAGCAGTAAATAAATTTCATAAATTATACCAAAGCACTACCTCTCACTTTTTCCATTCACCAATGTAAAAGTTTATCCTCATGCAATACCTTATAACTCATAAGGCAGATGAACTACATGTGTAAGAGCAACGTAGGTCCTAGGACATCAAAAAATGTGCTCATTTTCATTATCTCATGCTACAAAAATAGCATCCTCAAAACACTGCAGCAAATAGTATCCTGAAGATTAATTTCCTCTCCTTTCTCATCGGGTTTACTTTTTCCTCCACTCACAGGAATCACAGATATGTGATCTACTGTGCAATTTTAAAACACATTTGGAAGCTGCCCAGTTTAATCTCGTATTCTTTAAATGCTAGTTTGGGACTAATCTTCTCACCGTTGACAAAACATCATGGCATAATTTCATCATATGTATTTTGGCTCCAGTACCTGTTAGAATGGCAGCAGACTAGGGCAGCAAACCAAGGCAAAATTTTACAAACTGTTCACTGGGAATCTGATATAAAGGTTTGAGAAATACCACAAAAGATTTTCTGCTCAACTTATGCCTCAAGTCAGTTGTCAAAACTGTAACATGAAAAGTGTCTCATTCATAAACTCTTATGCAAGTTTTCTGTGTGTCGTGTCAATAACTATGTTCTCAAAACAGTTCACAGGAAAGATAATCTTATCTTTTTTATATGTACAATGCCCTGAAGTATGTTGCACACCATCATGATCTGTGTACGCTTCAGAGACATCTTACGTGAGAGACTACGTACTGCTCCTCTCAGCCAGAAATGCCATCTTGATCAGATTGACATTGTTCTTTTTTGATGGGAAGAGTTATTTACTCAAGTGAGCTATCTCAGTAAAATAGCAAGGCAGTAAAATAATTTTATATGTTTTGATCAAGTATTATTCTACAAAGCAAAATATATCCAGCTGAAATAAAACAGAATATCAGGAATTTCTGACTAAAACAACAACCAATTCTGTCAGCACAGAGTTATTGAAAGCTTTTTAGTTCAGGAGGAAAAGTAAACCTATTCCTCTGGGCTCACTTATGGCTAAAGTCACCACCTTAAAAAAAATAAAAAATCAGTATATTCGTATATATATTACCATTAGTTTCCTCAGGGAAGCTTGTTTTATGGAGAATATCTCAGCTCATCAACTTTTTTTTTTTTTTTTTTTTTTTTTTTTTTTTGATAGCTTCAGACAAGTTTCATAGTATTTCAATATTCTTTAGGATAAATACACAAAAATAAACACCATTTGCATTCAACCATCATTCTTTTATATAAGCCAAAACCACACCTGAAAACACAAGCATTCAATCTAAAATTTTCAAGCTCAGAGAAGACCAGAGACTGTGATTGTTCCAAGTCCACCTCTAGTTCAAATCTTAGATAAAAGGACTTAGAATAATACTTATAAAAATGCCACTTAAGTCACTTCCACTTAAGTTGCTTCCAGTGAAATAGCATCCTCAGATTTCTGCAGTGGTGCCAAAGAAAGATTTAGGATAATATCTTCAGAAATACTCTTGAATGCCTGCATTTTCAGAAGTGTAACTAAGCGTGATTTCACATATGCAAAACAACCTAAATTAAAAAGGGGTCAACAGCTGCCTGGGGCTCACTGTCTCTGACAAAGTTGACTCAAAACTGCATCAAGTATACAAAATGCTTCTCACTTGTTCTGTGCGTGTGGTGCTGCCCTTGGTTATGCTGCTATAAGCAGCACCAGATACGAAAGAACAAAAATCTTCTGCAATGTTGACAGCAGTATAGAGGCACAGACAAGTAAGATCAGAATTAACAGCTGCTACAGTGTGTAAGAACTATTAGGAATTCAAAGGTCTTCACCTTCTATATTGCATTTCCTTAGCATGCTTTCCTACTAGTTTGCTATGTGCTCACAAGTTTGTAGAATGTTTACATCTCACCATGCATCATTACAGCATTTGAAATGGGCTACAAGGAGTACGAGGTACTGGGTGATAACAGAAGCTATTGAATGATCGCTTCCAACGATCAACTTCATAGCTGGGTTAACTTCAAACCCATAAATAAGAAATTATCAACCTTTCCTGAGTCACACAAGAGTTGTCATTTGCTGAATGCTGGTTTTCTGTTTCAATTCACTGACATATATCACAGGAAGTTTAGATAAAGCTTTTACATTTCAGTGTGATAGTCCTGTATTTTCTTGAGAAGTACTCTCTGTCCTGGAGAATATCTCCTAAGCAAGTATCAAGAGCTACAGAACGAGACATAAAAAAGGTGATCTGAATCCTTGTTAAGTCTACCAGATCTTAATATTTATGCATACTTATTTTAAAGTGCTTAATTTTAAGCTGTAGGGAGTGGCAGTATGAATTAAAAAGGACAAAAATGATCTTGATAACAGGACTGAATACACAGTAAATACAATAAAGACCCACAGCATTACACTGACGACAAGGAAGATACTCATCTCTCATTTCCCTGAAGTCTGACATTTTTCTTAACACCTAGCCCACAGAATCCACAGGCTACCTGAACAAAGTTGGCTAAATGCAGTTAAATTTTAAAAGTTAAAACAATTTCATAAACCACAATACCTACACAATGGTGATACTAGCAAGCAAAGTCAAAACATTAACATTAATTTACCTACATATATGTTTAAGGTTACATTTATACCTATACAACATACACATTAGAAAGAGACAAAAGGAAAGTTGCTCATAAAAATATAATTGCCAAAACAGGGAATTACAAACACAGAGAGCAAGCCTGAGCCTTAATTTATTAGCTTCTTTACATTCTTAATATTTTAACAAGCATTAATCTGTCCTTAGAAGCAATTCATACAGTAGCACTATGTGCAGAACAGCTTCTTAAATATAGAGAGAATTTTCAGATTAGTGGATTTTCACATGCCATGTCCTTAAACTTCTTTATGAAATAATCTTTACAAGAGCTATTCAGAATAGTTCAGGGACTAGTTCACTTCCCCAGATGTTCAGATTTAAACAGTACTTGCTTTGAGAGTGTTATTGAAACCCTACAGACATGTCTAGTCTTTACACAGAAGCTGACTTTTGTATGTTTGGGATGTTCAGCCATGGGCAGCCCTAGTTCCTATGCAGCTCAGGTAAAGGCAGTTGTACCAGCTGCCAGGCCTGGGCTTGACACCATTTTGTTGTGAACTGACCTCTTTTGTAGCTGCTATTGACTTGATTTTAAACAATTACTTTGCCTAAAGAATGTACAACTAGAGCTAATCATGATAAACAATACAGGGAGAAATTCCAGGCTGGTGTGCCTAATTAGCAGAACAAACAGTTTACAGTTAAGGAATTGTCCTAATGAAAAAAAGCCAATCCAGAAAGCCAAACTCCTTAACTACTGTGACCTTTAAGTTATCTCAATCGAAATTAAACTGAGAAATATTATGCTTGCACAGGCAGGGGCTAGCACTACTGATACAAAGAGTACAGACCAAAGACAGGTGCACCAGTATGTGGAAGTGAGTGCTTAGAGAAGCCTGTGGGTGAACAATGTACCAGTTAATGGAACAGATTGCCATCGAAGAGCTCCTAAGCATGTGCCACTGAACATCGCAGTAAGTTCACAATACAAGTGGCTGAAGCATCTTAGTACTTACGGGTTTCATGAACAGTTTTCCTGTTATTAGCTTTGCACTCCCATTACTGCCATACTTGAAACATGTTTTGCTGAACTCCCACCTGAGTCTTGACTGAACAGACTGGCTACTTAGATTGCCAGTCTACTGGGTTTGTATCCAACACCACAGATTTGCTTTATGGCCAGGAAAGTACAATCCTGTCAAGAACAGAATTTAATGAAAGTTGCTAGAAGGATTTCAGGCAATCTCTCTGTGCTCTACTCACATTGATTACTGTGTGCAGTTTTGGATGCCACAACATCAGGACATAAAACTATTGAGAGCATCCAAAGGAGGGCTACAAAGGATGAAGAGCCTACACGGCCTGAGGAGCAGCTGAGCTCCTGGGTTTGTTCAGCCCAGAGTTGAGCAAGCTGAAGGGAAGCCTCATGGCGGCCTGCAGCTCCCTCACAAGGGGAGTGGAGGGGCAGGCGCTGAGCTCTGCTCTCTGGGGACAGCGACAGGACCCAGGGGAACAGCATGGAGCTGGGACAGGGGAGGGTCAGGCTGGGTGATAGGGAAAGGTTCTTTACAAAGAGGGTGGTGGGGAATTGGGACAGGCTCCCCAGGGCAACGGTAACAGCCCCAAGCCTGCCAGAGTTCAAGGAGGATTTGACAACGCTCTCAGACACATGGTCTGATTTTTGGGTGGTCCTGTGCAGAGCCAGGAGCTGGACCAATGATCCTTGTGGTCCCTTCCAACACAGTATATTCCATGATTCTGTGAATCCAAAAGAACCTAAAAGTGTGTGTTTGTGATCAGTAACAAGTCATTCTTGAATTTATTACTTTGTAAAGCAATTAGTTTTTTTTTCTTCTTCTTCTTATTGTCTACCTCCTGAATTAAACAGGAGTTGAGAAACTGTTCCATTTCTTGCCCTCAGTAACTCCTTAAAATATTTTTATTTGTGAACTTGAGAGCCTTATGAGAGCTGTTACCTGAAAGATATTTGAATAAAAAAATATATTTGTGTGTGTGTGTGTGTGTGTGTGTGTGTGTGTGAATATTCAATAGATTTTATTATTCCCTGCATTTCCACAAGGAAAATCAGCTCTTGGGACATGCCAACTGTGCCAAAATACTGCATATATATATGTATTTATATTATATATATATATTTGTGTGTGTGTGTGTGTGTGTTTATTGGACCATTTCCACACAGCACTTTATAAATTTTTAAGTCAGGTTTGATGCATAGATGGTTCTTCATAACCTGGATTCGCACAAAGCAGGTATGAATCAAAACATTCTTTATTCAGAAGGTACTTTGCTTTATGATGTTTAACTTGTGGAAAGTTAGGCGTGTAAAGAAATTCCCCCACCTAGAATAACATTTTCTGAAAGTCTGCAGGCAATACTGACTGCAAGATGAACTTGCCGTGCAACTTTCCCTCAAAAATTTTTGATATAGTGGAAAAAAATAATACCATAATGTTGTAAATTTTTAATATATATCAAAACCTATATCTTTTAACAACCACACTGGGATACATAATTTTAACTGTTGTCAGCAACAAGAGAGCTTTTGTATACTTCAGTCTAGCAGAGTTTCATGCATCACTTACAGCAAATGTTCCCAGCAATGAGATATTCTACAGCCTCAACAATTTGGAATGAGTCCATTCTACAACTACAGAAATAATTGCTGTGGCCATCGGGGTGCAAAAAGCACAGAGTTTATAATTCTTTTTCATGAGTATTAATATCAGATTCATATGTAAGGCTTCATCTTCTATTATCTATTCAAGCCAAATAATGAGTAGTTCTAACAGCAGAACAATTGAGACGTTGTTTATAGCACTGTTGCTGCAACAATTAATACCTGAAATACATACTGACCAGGGCAGGGAGTACTGTATCTGATTTTTAAAAAAAAGAGATGTAAGGGAAGTAGATGGCAATAAAACTGAGGAGGAAAGTAGCCTTAAAGAGACTTCCATATATCCAGTACAGAAATGGTATATTAGAGAACTTTAGAGAAGTCTTGCTATGATTTTGATAGGTATGTGTTTCACAGGGACCTCTCACTGCCTATTTACACTTCATAGGAAAGGTTGAAGACTGCATCTATAGAAGCTGAGAAGTACCAGAGACTTTAGTTCACTGGAAAGAAACTGTCTTACATAACACATTTGGTGCATTGCCATCAATTAACTCAGTTTGATTACACATGATTAAAAACAAACATTGATACTTAGTGCTTCTGCACACATGCTACCTAGAAAAACTCTTCTTTGGTGCCAGTTAGTGAGAACATTGAATTGAAGCTTTACAAGGATGAAGCCTTTAAAGATTACAAAAATTAATATATCAATTAATATACAATTGTATCATATACAATTCATATTGATTTAGCTGCCAATTTGAGTACTATGGAACTATTATAAGCAAAGTAATTGGAAAAATTGCATGCAGAAGTAAAATTTAGAATTTGTATTTAGGATATTCTATGACTCTTAGACAATTTACTTTAGGACTGAAGTAAGAGGTATAATTATATGTATATGCGTGCGTGTGTATATATATATGCTTGTTAACTCAACCTCACTTGCAGCCTTAACTTGCAACCTTAACTCAACCTTAACTTGCAACCTCACTGAATCAGGTCCTACACATTTTTCTCCCATCAGTAAAGGAAATTTACCTACTAGCAGAGACGTAGCAAATTCCTACACACAGGAGAAACCTAATGAGAACAATTTATTGCAGTAGGATTTATTATGGGTCCTAACAGTTCCCCAAATGAGTCAGACTAAAACACCAGAGCCAAATTTTCCATTTGCATAGTCTAAGTTATATTTCAGGAAAAATGCCTCTTTTGGACATTTATGACAAATTTCACACACAAATCTCACAGCATCAGTGTTCCTAGAGCTAACTAGTCTCCATAAGGGGGTAAAGTATTGTGAAATCTGAGAACAATGTGTATATATTTGTGTTTGAAAATAGCTACTCAGCAGGTGTATGCTGAGCCACCTTTTCCAGGTGGAAAACTATAGACACCACTGCCTTCCGTAGTGAATTAAGATTGTATTGCAGCTACTCAACAGCAGAGTGGTGCGCTCTTGAAGCAGCATATAAAAACAAAACAAAACCAAACAGAAAGCAAATTGAGAAGAGACTTTGAGCCCTGGGACAAAAGTTCAGGGGATGTGTGACGGCTGCACATTGCATGCTGCCCAGCTCCTCCAGTATCACAGCCCTCCTAGTGGTCCAAGTTCTTCCTGTCAGTCAGAAATAATGTTTCTTCTTAGATCTGATATTAACTTTTTAGTTCATGTTTCTAATGTTTCTTCTTAGATCTCATATGAAGATCATTAGTTATTATGTGATCAAGAATTCATCATCAATAAATCAAAGCCCTCTCCCCCACACCCCCGGCATTGCTATCCCTTCTACAGCTGGGTTTCTTGGGGAACAAAGGTGCAGGAACTTGCCCAGGGCTGTGCTGGCCATACATACAGCTGTACCGAGAAAAGAACCATGTCTTTCTTCATTGAACACCTCCAGCCAAGATGTCAGTCAGAGCAACAGAAAAATTTATATCAACCTTGATAAAGATTGATGATTTTCTTATTCTTATCCTGGTCACAGACAAGATTTTTACTTACTTATTTTAAAGTGAGAAATGTGTTTTAATATAAAATATATCAAGGATGCTTGCTTACATGGACAAAAAAGACAAATCAACACAGCTCACAGTTAATCTTGATGTTTTGCAAGTCAAACCAAGCCAGATGTTCACTTTAGTCTCAAGCTTTAAAATGATTGCAAAACATTCTTTCTAGTGGGGCCTTTATGTATGAATAAAGTGCTTCTCTCCAAAACAAAAAAAAAAAGAACTATGAACGATATAGTCGGGGTAGCATGAAAGTCAAGACTTTCCCCTCAAAATACTTGAGGCCTTACAGACCTAGAAGTGGCAGAAACCTTCCACCACGCCCCCGCTGGTCTACCAGCCAAAAGTAACTTGGAAATGTTAAACTCCAGTAGCTTCCTTCACACTCACAATAAATGTCAGTTTCCATTAAAGTCTAGTCTCAGTGTGACTAGGAAGACATCGGAGAAAACCTGCTTAGGCCACAGGAACAAAACTAACATGGTTAGATACCAACTCTTCCCAAGCAACCATGCAAGTCTGCTGCTATGAAATTTCTGTATTTTCCAAGTGTGAACACAGAACAGTTTGGTTTGGTTTTGTTTTCTTTTCTAAATTGGTACTGGAGTTCAGTCAAGATGCTAAATGCAAACAAGAAGCATTCCTAGTTTAATGCAAAGTTTTAAAATGGTAGCATTGCTCCCCCCACCAAACAGGAATTACAGGTAGCTTTCTGTACAAGCCTCAAAAATACTATTTCACTCCTCCATGATCATTTTTCTACAAGTGATTAACACTCCAAAGATCTTAGGGGTTCCTAGTGTCTCTCTGACCCAGTAACAGGCCTTACATACAGAGACAGAAAAGCATTTCACTCCATACAGTTCTAATTTAATCAGCTACTTATAACTGGAAAGAAGTCTTAGAATAAAGTCACTATGTAGCACAGTAAGTAAACCAAATCTGTTGAAGCAAAAAACTTTCACTGGCTGTTATGTCTTTTAATCCACTGTCATGGGGATGTGATTAAGAAATAAAACACAGCACCTTCAGGATGATTCATTTCCTGTCAAACTGCATACCAAATCAACTATTTCCAAGGCATTAGCATTTTCACATACAATTTTTCACCTGTAATCTGTGTGTCCTGTCTATATAATTCACTCAACATTTCCAATGATCTAGATTTAGAAAAATCTGAGCTTAGCAGCTATTTCAGGTAAGTACTGAGAAGATATTTGCCACAGCTGAGCAATATTCTCTCAACTTCTCCAGCAGACCAATTTTCTACTGTTCTACAGCATCTACATCATAACTAAGCCCAGCAATAAAGAAGCAGTTCAGAAATTATCACAGCATAAAACATTCCAAACAAAACAGTTTAGATTTATGCTCAAAGTTTAAAACAATCTGCTTAAAATACTAAAGTTTTTTTTGTTTGTTTGTTTGTTTGTTTTTTGAGAGAGAGGAAATTCAGTTTTATTATTCCTTCATGTTTCTCCAGCAGAGAAATATAAAATAAGTTCTCAGCAGAACGTACCAGAGAAAGAGGAATCTTTAGATGGTGAGCAAAAGAGGAGACAAATTATAGCCAAAACATGCCATACAGTGCACCCACCTGACAGAGATCTGCAGAGGACCAAAATATTAAATCAGACTGAGCACATTTTGCCAAGATACTTCTGTGTAGTATTCCCAATCTCTGTCTACTTTTCTGGAGTTTTCCCCTCCCCACATTCTTGCACACAGATGAAAAGACAGTATTTGTGTGCCTGTAGCGAAAGGGGGAGCTGGCAGGTAAAATCCATGTACACAAACACATCCTTTTTGATTATTCAGATGGGCATTTTAAAGTGTCCAGGTAAATCACAATCCACCCAAAAATACCTATATAGTTGTAAGTAGAAGCTGAACGCATAAAATTAATGTCTCATTGCCCAACAGTATTACCATAATCAACACATCTAACTCAATTAAAAATTCAGCTCATATATAATGTCAATATGGAAAATATTCCCTCTAACTTACACAGTTCATTATTTGCTATAGCAGAAAGTGATATCTAACTATAAGGAAGAGGGTTAGGATGACTTCTTATTCTGTTTTTGAAACACTTAAGATTACAAAGCAGCAGATGTCCTATGATCAAGTATTAATTGTTCTGATCCATTAAAGAGATTAATTCTGTATCATGCAGATTTAACACAATATGGGCAATAAAGAGGGCTCATATTGCTCATCAACATGATCAGTATTTGCATCCCAGTTATGCAGTCTGACTAGGTTATCACTGAACATTGCTCCTACAGAATGCTTTCTGTTAAAAACTAAAAGTTATATATCATCTTTTTACTGCAACAGTAAAAGACCTGAATTTTCATACTCTACTTTGTTAGTGTCTCTCTACCGTACTCCCAGGGCACAAGATCTGATATACCCCTAGGGCAAAAGGAAAGATACTTCACCTTTCTTAAAGAGATGCATCTGCTGCTGCATACCTTCAAATTAGCAGCAGCTCACACAAATAGCAAGTAGATAACCACTCAGCATTTAGAATAGCAAGCTCACTGAATAATAAGCTTCCAGGATGAATAATTATGTAGTCTCACCCTTCAGCCTTCTAGTTACTTGGTAGCTAAACACACACCTGAACTGCAGCTATACAAGAGCATCAAAGCCTAACCAACCCCTGAAGGCCAGTGATCCTGGCTCTGTGGGAGCACTGCCTATTCAAAAGGGGTCACCTTGCTTTGTCTGCATCAGAACTGAGGCTTCTGCCGCAGCTCTTCTGCCTACCAGGGCTGTAAATTCATTTCATCCAAGGAAGCAACTGGCAACCAGATTTTTACTCCTCAGCCAGGTCACTGTCTGGTATACTGGTATACAATGATATGCAAAACCAGCACTCCACAAGAGCTTATTTCAGTCCCTCACTGAAGAGATTCCATTCATAAGTTTTAAAAGAGGCCATACGGTTTATTACACTGTGTTGAGTTACAACAACTCCAGGAGTTCTGATCCAGCATCATTCTAAAAAAAACAAAAAACAATCCCAAAAGTGTAAGCAAAAAAAAAAATTCTTCTTAAAATTGTCAAAATTAATAAGCCTTTTTTTTTTTTTTTTTTTTTTTCCCCTTACCGCCCTCCCGTGTTAAGTATTTCTGCTAAGTATTGCAGAGCCACTAAGTTGCTAAGCCTTTATGTAGAAGCACTACAAGGAAAAATATGAACAGGTGCCTAAACCAGATGGATATCCACAGCTGGCAGGTACTCTCAAAAAGCAGAGAATGAGATGGCAGAGTTAATGAGGAGGAATATTGATCACAACACAAGCAGAAAACCTGGAATCACTACCCTGTGTGCTGTGAAAACACTGGATTTAACAAAAACAGCTATAAATAGTAAGCATCTTCCCACACCTTAGTCACCACAGCAATGATTTGTTAGTGGGAAGGCAACAACAACCAATATGGCAAAGATGGAGGCTGAACCGAAGCTTTTAGAAATGTGCAGAGCAGGGCCCAGTCCAGCTCCCGGTCCTTCAGTTTAGCAGTCTCAGAAGTTTAAGCAAGACTAGTAACATTTTAATGAAACCTATGAAGGTTTTAATTACTACATAAAACAAGACAAGGAGCACTAGTTCTTGTTATTCAGAAGTCAAGGGACAAATCTGTATTACCACAATTCTTGGGGTACGATTCAGAAGCAGAAGCAACAAGACAGGGAAAGATCAAGAGAACCATGGTTAAAGCAGCATGTAAGTTGGTTAAGGAGCTTAGTTATCCTATTTTATAAACAAATCACTTAGATTATTTGATCCCTGAAGCAGAAAACGTTCTAGTACATTGCTGCTACACTTGTTAAACATGCTCCTAGCACTCATTTTTCAGAATTAGTAGCGCACACAGTAGCTCTTTCTGGTAGCTAGTTTATAAAGCATTGCCAATATTTCAATTTTGTTCTCAGAGCTATGTTTTGGTGGAACTTTCTTGGGAGAATTTCAGATACGCTTCATCCAGCAGAAAACTTCAGCCTTCTCTTCAAGTTTTGTCACATTTCATCAGTGTATTCTTTAGTTTAATATTTACAAATCATAAAGTATTCTGCTTCTTAAAATAGTCATAAGCAGCAGCTTATGAAAAAAAGCTTCATATAATCAACATTTGTTTATGGATCATGTTGAATTCCCAGATATTTTCTTTCCAAATTTAGAATATATTTTAAATACTCCAAGTCTCCATTGTCTACTTCAAAACAGAATAGAAAAAGCAAGAAAAATAATCCTCTATAGTCCAAAGCAGAGTTTCAAAGAGTTCTGTTATTTCATCAGGAAGCTGCTTCACTTGGAAAATTGTACAACAAAATTGCCTCTGCTCAAGAAAGGCAGAAAAATACATTCCCTTATTTCTCCATCAACAAAATGAGTTAACCTAAGTTTTTTGTTTTGTTTTTCAAATAAAAGGTGAATTGACTTTTCTAATAGATGAATACTGTGGTATTAAATTACAAAAACAAACAAACAAACAAACAAAAAAACTGCTTTTTGAAGCATGGGAAAGTATGCCCTGTAAGATAATAGATAAGGCACAAGAGCTAGGCCAGTATTTCTAAACAACGTAGTCTCTGATCTTGTGGTAAAGAATGATCACCTTATTCCCTGGTCCTTTACCAAGGGTACAGCCCTGTGAATAATGGTAATTTGTGGAAGCAATGACCTAACTTCGCATCAAGAACAAGAACTGAAACTCCTCCCATCAAATCAGAAGTACCACTGAATGGTCTTTTCATGATTTAGTTAACCACCCAAAAGTATATACTCTTACAAGTTGTTCCATCCAGGACAGACAAGCAACATACTCATATTTAAGATATAAGAACAGGGTACTGAATTAACATCTGTCTGTTACAAATATGCCGTCTTCTCCTACAAAGGATGAAGAGAAATTCATTTCAGGAGTGACTTAACAAAGACATCTGTTCCATTTATGAAATTATTTTCAGAGAATATGGCACAGATTAAAAGCCTCTATTCTTAAAGAGTTATAGAATAAATTAAGACAAGTCCTTCATCCAATATCGAACATGACAGACTTCAGCTGCAGGACCAACAACCGTTTTTCTCCCAAAAAGGAATATCTTGTTTCCAAGTGACACTAGTTTTTATTAACAGGTTGACTGAGCTAAATTGAAGAAGAT
The DNA here is from genome assembly GCA_011076525.1 of Nettapus auritus. NCBI lineage: Eukaryota > Metazoa > Chordata > Aves > Anseriformes > Anatidae > Nettapus > Nettapus auritus. The sequence goes on along the minus strand of CM021776.1, from coordinate 3,525,331 downwards.
ATAGAAGGCTATCAACACAGATTCCTCAGACATCCATACACAGCACAAACATTGAGCTGGAAGACACAGATTACTGTTTACCTAGGCGTAACAGATGGACAAAAGCCACAGATACCAAATAAGACAAAAAAAGTTCTTAAAAACTTTTCAGTGTCCTCACACTACTATTTCCTCTGCCATTCTTTGCATCTTTACTGCAACACTTAAAATATATTCATAAATGAAAGTATTAGCAGTTCTGTAATATTCAGTGCATTTTTTATCTAGCATTTTCAACAACTAGTTCTGACCACAACCAAGTAATCAGCCAACAGTCATTCTCCTATGGGAGAACTCCTTGCAGATCAGTTAAATGCAGATTTGGTTGGCCATTTGGCATCAAAGAAGGCCAACACATACCCCAGATAGTCAGAGCACTACAGAGCTCTACAACCCCCCAAAACACATCCTTTACTTCTTAGCAACAAACAACATTAAGTAAATTGCTTTAAGGACCACAAGCTAGCTACAGAAAACACCAACAGTCAAATTTTGGTATTAGAAAAACCTAGAGTTTGGGTCTCTAAAGCATATTCTAGATGTGGCTTGGCCCTTCCCCTCTCAGTTTATTCAGGACTCATAAAATATCATGGCCTTCCTTACTTCAGCCTCTTTTATTGAAGGATCTCGAAAAGGTACAAATAGGATATCTTAGATTCCTCTACTAACTTAATCTTTATTGTTCCAACTAAACGGTGATACATAGCATTCAAATAAGTTTTATTTTTAACCTTCTTCAAATACCTTGGGAAAACTGTTTTTCATTTTTTTCTTTCACAATTTGTCCAATAGTAACTCAAATTTCCATTAAATAATGGATTTAGTATTTTTTTACTCTCTGCCTACCTGTGTATCTGAACTGAAGTTATGACATGAAGAAAGTATTTCATTCAATGCTCAACTTTTACAAACTTTAAGTAGTGATTCTTGGTGGCACTTTTCAAGAATTCTGTAGTCAGACTATTATTTAAGAGTCAAACATACACAGCAGATTAAATGGCACATACCATATTAACAGTTTGGTGCTGAAATCATAAACTCAGCATGTTTTAAGCATTTAAGGTATCTTAGTAATTTAGCATGTATCTATAAAGTACTTTTAATTGCTTAGTAGTGGAGCAAGGAAAGTACAGTCAACATGCATGCATTAATTTAATAGCCTTTTGAAGTGTATGGTTTTGTTTTTAATTTGCTATAACTTTATTCCTCACAATTAAAAAATAATAATAATAATGCAAGAGACTTCAAATGTAAATGCCTCAAACTTTTGAGGTCCACGTAGATAAGCAAATGATGCTAAAAGAACCAAACTGTTCAAAAAGAGCCAGAACACCCAAGGTCTCACAAGTCTCCGGTATATTTGCATAGTCAGACTTCAGACGTCTTCTACCAACTCCTGAAGGATAATTCTCTGGAATATTTACAGCGTTTATTATCACTGTTATTAAGCATCTAATTTTTACCCTCTGAATTTCACGTTAACATTTATATTAATTACACAAATTGTTGCTAATTATACAAATTATTATATAAATCATATAATATCATTTACCACTATAGTATAAATTAGTACCAATTATATAAAGTAGTATTTATCTCCATATATTGGTGACATCAGGTTGCTGCCTACAGATGGGTGATTCAGAAAGTAACTAAGACTTGCTATTTCAGTTTCACCAATGGTTAATTTAAGTCTCACAAGTTAGTGATTATAGTTAAAATACAAATCTATTTTCCTCCTACCTCTGGAAGTTTTTATGTGCTCTTTAACAGTGCCATTAATAGCTCTGCACTTACGCTTGTCTTTATTCCACTCCCTCCAAAATTACTGTTGTTTTATCAATAAAAATTGATGAGCAGATGATGCTGTATCAGTAACTGAATGCATACACATTAAGAACACACACCATCAGAAACAGACTCCAGACAGAATAGCTACAAATGCAGTGCCAAACCGTGAAGTGTCTGCAATTGTTCTATTTTAACTGACACTAACACACAGGTACCTTAAAGATGCCTCCTAGAAGAACTCTCATAGTTTACAAAGACAAGTGTCAACTAAGAACCAGGAACTACTCTTCTGGTAGACCTGTGTGAGCTGTAGGATCCAGATAAGCCATAGGACTTGCTTACTTTTCACTAGTTCAGTATGTTCTAACTGGCCTAAGCTCATACTTGCAAAACTGACAGCTCAGTCTCCACTGGAAAAAAATAAAAAAATAAAAAATCCTCTGCTCTCTAATTAAGATATACTAGCATAATTGTAATAAATGTGTAATTGCTTAAACCACTTCAAAGGTTACAAACTCTCCTCATAACTTCTATACAGCAATAATACTGGGCAGTCAATAAATAGGCCAGGAGCTCGTGGTTAGTTCAATATTAACAATGAATCAGCGTTATCTTACTTCTCATATGACAGCATCACTGGTGTAAGTTACCAGTGTCACTTCAGTTGACACATTTCTTGCAGATGGACTAAGTCAGCTAAAGGGTAAGGGAAACAGAAGAATCAGTGGGTACATGGGATGAGAATAGCTATAAGAAAATAAGTTCCCTCTACAGAAGCTAGCTGCTGCTTGTTGGCACACTCTTTGGTCATACCAGACGTAGTAGTTCCGACAAATGCTGGAAGAAGTTTTGCAGTAACAATCTTTAAAATTTGTATTTTAGTGTTAGCATTTTTTTTTTCCTCAGATATAAAGTATCAAAGAAAAATCATGGCAAAACACTGTCTGTCCACATCTAAAACAGATTTTTCAGAGCAGACACTTTCTATAATAGAAGCCTCTCATTATTTTTTTTCCATAGTCACTCCATCCACCATATAATTGAAAGAACAGCCGAAGTTTGCAGTGACTTATGGCAACTATTTCTTCCAGCAGACAGCAGGGTGTTTTCATAGCACTTCTCTCAACAGGTCAGTAGCAGTTCCAGGCCCAATTAGCTGAAAAATATACATTTAGGAGTAGTTACTTCTTCATTACAGTATTCATGTTGCTCACTACAGCAGTTCCTTTTACAGCTGCTAGCAGAGTAATTAGGTTTTTAACCAGCACAGACAGAACAAGGACTTTCTAACCTGCTAATAGTAACATTTTTCTTTTTTAAATGCAGAGTCCACTTCCACATTGTTGCTGAGAAGTATAGGGGCTGAACATTTAAAACTTCATTTCTATGGATTATGACATTATAAATTTCATATAGATGGGAATATCTGGTGTAATTCTTCCCATAGGATCAACTATACTTTCTGTAAGTATTGTATATTCTTTACATGCTCTTAAACACTTCTGCTATAAATCATGTTACCAAAAGCTTTCTTAGATAACAATCCCACTTCATTTGGTCTCACAAGTAAGAATCAGTCCTCAAGCCAGCAAAACAGTGGTATCCAGACTGTAATTGCACATTTGTACTTCTGATGCACAGTTAACTCTCAATTTGTTTCCCTTGATTTTTTTTCCTATATAGGTTTTTTTTCCTTTTCTTTTTTCCCTCTCAAGTAAAAGCCAAAGCTCTAAAATATTAATTGCTAGTTAATCCCATTCACATGTTATAGCATAGCCTAATAAGAAACTGTAAACACCATTTGGATAAGAGAAAGTGACTATCTATGAGGACTACTTATATTCCATTACTACTCTTCTGGCAAAAGCAACGAGTGTAACATTGCTTAAAAGGAAGGCAAGGCTGCATATCCACAGATAATCATGAACAGAAGTACTGCTGAAAGTCTGTGATAATATTGGAATTGCCACGTTAGTCTTGCTCTATCCCTTTGGAAGTAAGAGGAGAAAGAGTAAACAATCTTCATTTGAGAAAGTTAATAGCCCTTTCTGCTACATGTCAGTGAGACCAGACCTGGAGCATTCTATACAGCTCCAGCAGCTACTGGCCATCACCAAGTCAATACCAGAGATCACTAATGACCAGCTATAAAAAAGGTGTTATTACAAGTGCTAAAGTGTAATAGAAGGATTGTGGAAAAAAGGATCAATTCAAGCTATTCATAATCATCCACATGATCAAATATTAGAACACAACTGTCTCTCAATTGCAACCTTAGGAGCCTGGAAAAGAACATTTAGAAACAGAAGAACTTATCGTGAAATTTCATTTTAATACAACCAGATTTCAAACCTCATTTGCCATGCATTATGGTGTAACACTGCTGCAAAGTTTTCACTTATTCAAAGTGTATAGTAGCATTGCACTCTTGTTTAGCCAGTTCTCTGCAAGACTCCACAAAGAAGACAGTACAGGTTTTCACATGCCTTCCCTTCCCAAAATATGTGATTTACTAGAGGTAAAAGCATATTTGGTTTTGATGGCTTGCAAGCTATTTTTAGAGGTTTGAAGTTAATCCAGCTCTGAGCTGCTAACAGTGATCCATCCCCAGCCTCAGCACCAGCGTTTCAGCCAGTCCACCCTAGCAAGAATTCTCTCTAGCTATTAAGAAAATCAAACTACCATTTTTAATGCATGGGACTGCTTTATTGCTTATGTTCCAACGCGGGTATTAACATGGACAAGTACCTGCTCACGGGGACTGCACTACTCTCTCCAGGGAACAGATTTCAATTCAAGATGGCCAGCTTATGTAAGCAAGAAAAATGACAAAAACTTGTATTAAGTTTCACTTTCAATAAAGAACAGTGTTTTAGAGCCATATATCCCTTTGCTTGACACCTATATTTACACAAAGAAAACTATTTGGACAAATAATATAAGGAGATAGCTAATGGTCACTGCTAGCAATGGCATAAACATAGCAGTGCTGCTAAAGATATAGGTAAGCCTTTCAAAAAAGAACATGATATAGGCAATGGATTGTTTCACACTTCATCTACAGAGAATCTGCAAAATGACTTGGTATAGCACGGAGCTGGCAACAGCTGACAAACGAAGATTCCTCAAAGCATGGATGAAACAATATTCCTGATTTTAAAGAGAAGGAAGATAAGTACGTTTCACCAAGTAGCCCCAAGTACTGTGCAAAAACACAGGAATGGGAGTTTTAGGTAAACACCTGTTCTGAGGAAGCAACGTCATTGGCATGTTAGACTGTTAATCCCATGAGGGCAAGAGGAAAAGCACGAGGGAGAGGAAAGGTGAACAGTGAATAAATGTCTAAACTTAAAACAGGATGCTAATATCTTCCTGTTGCACCTAACAAGTATACACCTACAATTTACTGTAAATTCCATAATCATAATGCTGCATGCATTTCGCTTCCTACTTCAGAACAAAAAAAAAACCTTTTGGAAGTACTGCTGAAGGAGAATTAATCTAATTTTGCAGATAATTCAAGACACGGATTATCATTAGAGGCAGTTGTTATTACCTACAAAGAACAACAGAACTACAAATTTTCTCAGGCATGCAAAGCTCATCCATAATCAAAGCCCTTGCATATAAATCCCACAGATCAGTCAAAAATTGATATGGAGCTGCCATTTTTGATCCATACACTGAAGATTCAGCAGTGCTGCCCACCTCTTCCCACAGCTCAGTTCAAAGCAGCAGCTGAATGAAGTAGTTGGGAGCGTTGCAAACAGCTTGTATTCTGAAGCGCACTCTGCAAGCACTAAATTCGCTTTGCAGACTTGGGTTTCCAGTACCAGCAAACGGGAGAGGAAGGCACAGATGCTTTTATTGGTAACAGTGAACAAAACTTAACTTCACCCAAACCAGATGTTGACTGATATTGGTGTGTTCATTCCTCTGACAGGTTCTAGAGTCCTGCATCATTTAATCTTAGTTCTCTGCAGTAAAGCAAAGTTGGACCTAGATCGTGATAGCCACTTTAAACTCCACTCTGTTCTGCACAAAAGGTGCTCACACACAATAGCTGCATCACAGCAATTTAGCTGTCATCCAAAGAACTGCGCCCAGTGAACACAGATGGTTTTCAAACCGACTGAACTGAGACACAAAATTCACCCGAGAAGAATAAAAATGAGTCACAGAACCACTGGCTTTCAGAAATTAACACTAAACTCTCATCTTTAGCTGTTTTCTGAATTAGTTTTCCACACCTCCCGCCACACAGACATTTATTCATGTACAATGAAAAAAACAAGTCAAGCTATTTCTCCCACATGCTGAAGGCAGAAAAGAAATTGCTGTAAAATGTCTCTTCCTTTCAGAAAAAATATTTCAAAAGCACTCTGTTCCTATGGTGATGGGGTCCTACCTCGACAAGGAAAACCACTGCCTAAGAGAATAACACAGGATCTAAACTGAAAGTGATATAAGCATATTCTGGATCCAGAGATTTTCCATTTGTTCATATCTATATAATGTCTCTGTGAATGTTTTTGTTCATTTTTTCTCACCATAAAGGTGTACAGGAGTTACAGCACCTACTGTTACTTCAAGTGACAATTTTGTCTCCTCAATAGTCTTTTAAACTATACTTGTATCAATAAAACTGGAGTATATTAAAAAATTTGTATTGCTTCCAAATGCATCCAATTTTAAGTTTAAAATCAAGTTCCAGGTTATACAATAAGTTAGGCTAAAATTATACATGTAATATAAAAACATAAGTCATTTAAAACATAATTTGCCTTCCCCCATCAACCTAAGCACTGTTAAATTGGTATTAGCAAAGATTGTTTACAAAGAAATTATGTGTGGGTACACAACTGGAAAAGATGGTTCTACTTCAGAGGCCAGGCCAAGGATGCCCACAGTACAGAAAGAGCCTCAGGGCCAGAGTTCATCCTATTAGTATTAGGACACGTCGTCGTTAACTTAGATAATTCATTCCTACTATCTCCTAGACTTCAGACAGTTTAAGATTATTAACACACCATTTCCATGAGAACAGCTGAAGCACGGCTTGTCTGCAAGCTTCAAAGCTGTTGCTGCCCCAAACCTGGCAGTGCCCAAGGCCAGGCTGGTGGAAGGGGGCCCTGCCCATGGCAGGGGTTGGGAATGGATGGGCAGTAAGGTCCCTTCCAATACAACCATTCTGTAATTCTAAATGGAAAGCAATTTTACAGCAGGACGCCAATTGTTTCTGAAAGTTTTATGCTACTGCTTTTGGTCTTCCCTCTCCTCAGTTTCTCTATTTTCCCACTCCAAGAAAAAACAAACAAACAAACAAACTAACTAAAAAAACTGTTCTTAAGTTCTCAGAACAAAATTTTTATTCATTTTGGTTGTCTTCAACTTGCCACTGAGGTCATGATGAGACCAAGTGAATTCCCTTGAGTAGAGTGGTGTGAGTGTCAATGTTAGGATGGTAATTAGGGTATCCAGTGGATCAGCTACTGAGAGCCCTCCTAATTGTCCCATGCTTTGAAGGCTCAATGTTTAATCTATGAAAAACTCAAGCACGTATAATGTGTTTTACTGGTTTAACCTGCAGTTTGTGCACAGACAAGTGTGCTAATACAGGTAAGATGTTTAGTGAACAAAAGGCAGTTCAGCAACAAGTAAGATCAGTCACACTTAATTTGGAGACAGGTCCATAACAAAGTAATACGTATACACGTACACAAAGAGGTACCAAGTGTAACTGGAATACTAATGCCCAAAGGATCACATTAAGTTCACTATTAACCACAATAGTATAAATTTAAGTTTCCCGCATTTTAGTTTAAATTTACATCATTTTAGTTTAAATTTACATTAATTTAATTATTCTCATCTGGTGAGAAGCATTTACTCACATTTGCACAAGTTTAAATGAAATTATTTTAAACAGCTTTACATCGGTGCCCTAAGTCTTACAGGGAAGCTAACTGGAGAGCATTACCAATGGGGCACAGCGGCGACGTGACAGGAGGAGCCCATCAGCACTGCAGCTCAAAGAGCTGAGCAGCACTGGTTGATGTAACCCAGGTATGGCCTCCGGGATTGCTTGGACACCCTTGAACACTCCAGGGTGCTCCAGGTGTGTTCAAAGCCTATCAAGCTTTAATGTTTGTTTTTTATCTGGAGAGGCATTGGGGTGGTTTGAGGAAGAGAGGCTACAAACCAAACATTTGTATCTAATGAGGAACAGTAGATGATTTAACACAATTCTAGTATAGCAAACAAAAACTGAAAATTCACTTCTGTCACATTAAGGCTTTGTTTATACTTCAGCTGTAAATACCATTGTTGCTTGTGGTGCTGTTAAAGATTTACTGATCTTTAAAACTGCACTAACCACAAAGCTTCTGCAGAATATATTATGCCTAAATTAAGAAAGCATTATCTACCTAAACCTGAAGTTTGCAGTGAGGAAATCAGCAGGTTCTCCACAAATAGATTATACTGAACCCTTTTCCTTATACTCCTGCCCTTAAGATGTCAGACTTCTGGCAAAGACTTCAGCAAAACATTCTCCTTTGTGAGGAAAAATGCAGGCCATTCCATCACTTCTGACACCTCACTGGAAGCCAAACATTTCCTCCATTAACTGTTAGAAGTATGTGTGTGCCACAGCAAAAATCTCTCCAAAAGAGTTTAAAAATATCACCTTTAGATAAAAATTAGAATTCCAAAATAGAACCATAGCAGGTGGGAGGTCAGATACTAAATGTTGGGAGATTTGGCAGAGATTGCCTCCCTTACATAAAAGTAGTTCCTGACACTCTTTTACACCATACTCAACCTCAGTCCTTAACTTCCATTTTGAAAGGTGACTGAATTCCCTAGTTTCCAGTTTTATTTTTTTTTCTTTTCTTTAAATCAATGATGTACTGAAATGACAACTATGTCTAGGAAAATCTCTGAGAGCTTTTATGGAATGCTCCCTAAACAATTATTTTAAAACACTTCACCCAGCTGCCAGCTTCTCCTCCTGACAGCTGGCTTTGGCTTCCCTCCTGGCCAAAGACTGGCTTCTCTCCACTGTTCCAAAGTTTCAGCCGGAGGCTGGAAAGAAGTTCATTTGGAACAGAACAGAGATATTTGAAGCTCTTTACAATTTTGTTTATTTATTAAATTCTCCTTATCCTGGAGTGCAGGCTTTTGAGTGGTGCTGGCATGCTTTAGAGCAGTGCTGAGTGCTCTACTTAGGAAAGAAAATAGTGCTGCAGATAGTCTTCATACAAACCTTCAGGCACACACAGGGACAGTGACAACACGAGCACTGCTTGGTCATCCCTAAGGCCCAAATCAGCACCATCCTTACCTGTATTGCAACCAGTAGTCCCACTGACTTCGTTAACTACTTCTGTGTTGGAAGGTAACACATTTTTGAAGGATTAGCAAAGCTTAAGTCCTGCTTGATGCTAAGCTTCTTCAACTGAATTTTGTAAGGGAGATACTGAGCTCTATTAAGAATCAAACCGTTAAAGTAACCGCACTGAGGCATTAATTCTTAACAACCTGCACTTGAACTTATGGCCTGTTTTCATAAGTCTCAGCTCCTGTGAAGCCAAAAGCAGTTTTATTCAGATTTTATTCTGTTTTTGAATAAATGCAGATGAGCTGTAAGGTCATACCCACATTTGGAGCATTTTGCTCCACATGAAACCAACCGCAGCATAGTAGAAGAACCCTCACATATCAATTTCAGATTGTATTTAATTATTCAAACACCATCCCAATTTCAAAAATTAAGTAGATTCCTAAATATGTTCCATGTGCAAGTGTTAATATTGGATTATTCTTAAACATCTATTGTAAGATTCTAGCACACACACTTCTATATAAAAAATAAATGCCTGCTATGTTATTAACAGACAACTCTCTTCAGTTCCCCATCTGCAGTTCTTTCTCTAAGTGACAAACATGTAAATCATGACACCACTCCTAAAATCCCCCTCCAAGAAAAAACATGCACTGCTGATTTATATTATGAACACGTTACTGTAGAGCTCCAAGATATCCTTATTGTGCCTTTGAATCCTCAAATAACTATTTTTGTTCTAATAATAGTCTGTTGATGTATGCAGAAAATTCAAATAATGCACTACCCCATACTATGCACTAATTATCTCTAACATCAATTAGAAATCTAATAAAGCCATTTGCAAGGGGTAATGGTAAGAAGCTTGCCAGGACTTTGTCATTTAGCATTATTAAATTTGAAAACTATTATCATTCCATGTTGTACAAGCTAGACCACAGTTAAGCTGATTTACCACGACAGGTTACGCTGCATAGCCCTGAAACACGTGATCTGGGACAGGAAGCTTATCTTTAAAGAGACACGTAAAAAGATGAGTTGATAACCTACTGGAACATCCAGAAGATGACGAAAGAATCATCAGTACAATATCAAAACTATTTCAAGTTTATTAGGTAAATTAACAGGAACCCATTCCAAATGAAACCAAGTCAACATCTCTACAAACAAACTGCTATAAGCATTTATTCTACAATACTGGTAAGGGTGTTTCAGATGTTCCATTTTTACTGGTAATTCTACAAGTCCAAAGTTATGTTAATGTATGCATCAATACATCCACAAAATTCACCCACATAATGGATAATTAAAAGGGTGAGTAAAAAACAACAACAACGAGACCATTAACAAGGGCAGTACCCTGGTTCACAAAGGCACAGTTTAAAATTCAGTCTTGTGAGCTTGCCACTGCTAATAAATACTTAACTCTTCTCTACAGTGTATGTACCGATTTTCCGTTGTTTGTGTGCAAGCAAATTTAATATTAATTTGACTGCATACAGTAAAAGTAACAAACAGAGATACTGTTTAGAGTAGTTCAGTCACCATCCCTGGAGGTCTTTAAAAGACGTTTAGATGTAGAGCTTAGGGATATGGTTTAGTGGAGGACTTGTTAGTGTTAGGTCAGAGGCTGGACTCGGTGATCTTGGAGGTCTCTTCCAACCTAGACTGTTCTGTGAAACTGGAAGCTGGGAGAAGTACTTCCCCCATAGAAGAAAAATCACAATAAACCTGTGATGTAAACACCAAGCAATGTGCTTGGGAGGCGGAGAGTTATACGTAACTTATCCTCAGGAAAAAAATAGGGCTCTGGAAGTTGTAAAGTATGGATTAACATACCAGACTACTGTTCTAGTATTCATATGACTTGTTTTCAACTATTATCAGTATACTAACCCTCATTACATGAGCAGATAAAAGAGAGGAAAAACAAACAAAGGAAAAAAAATGGTTCAGAATTTTGAAAACCTTCTGATAACTACTGCCTAACTTTAGACTCAGCACTTAATTATCAGAATAATGCAATCACATTTGAAAAGCCATTAAAGCTGTCCAAATTGCAAATTATTCATTTATCTTTCAGCTGGAATTTCACTTTAATATTCCACCAAGACAAAGGCCATACTACATGAACACATGAATTCTGGCTACTGGAAAGAATACCTATGTTGAGAAGCTACACCATGCAGGGCAGGCTTAAATTGTATCCCTAACTTGGTTGGAAAACTGGAGTTCCAGCTACTGTACAGGAGAGTGGCCATATTGACTCTGAAATATGAGCCCAGGCAAAGGAACAGCAGTAAGTGAGATGAACTGCACGTACTTGGAAATTTTGAGTCACTGTGTTTATGCTCACTTCTGCTGTGCCTGTTTTCCATTGCTGAATGAGTCCATAACAATGAAGATACAAAATCTCTGCAGACTTCTCCTTGCTCTTCAAGGCTTACTGTCTCCTGTTACTCTATCACAATCTCTGGCTTGAACTCCATCCCCTTCTCTCCCCTGCTTAGTACTCACTCAAGTATGCAATTTTTGATTCACTTGGGAATGAAGTCTTAAATTCATTTATCAAGCCTGCACTTTCAATTCATAGTTACTACTAAACTGCTTTTTAATTCTAAATATTCATCTCTAGACTCTTCAGTTAAACATTAGATTGGCCTAACATTCCCACTAAGGGTAGAAGAGTAGCATTCACTCTTTTTAGACAAGCCAACTCCATCGCTCCTGCAATTCATCAAGTTTTTACAACCCCTTCAGCTTCCACTGACGTGGATGCAAAAAAAGATCAGCAGCCATCATAATCTATAGGTCAAAAGCCTACTCCTTAAATAAATGTAGGCAGACCATCTGATCTTTAGATCCTCTTCTTCAAACCTACTTTTCATTACTGTAAACAGAAACACAGCAGCAGTCTCTGACTCGGTCTCAACTTGCTAGAAAACATTCACTGATATTTTTAAACCAGTCACAGACACCTTTTAATTGCATTTCATGTAACATTGGTGGTAAGGTCTCTAACTCCTTTTCCAGGATGAAGGAGGAGAGGAAAGAGGGGGAAGACTTGCATTTTCTAGGCTGACTCTTCTGGAAGGATTTTCCTTCCTGTCTTACATAAAGAAAAAGTGCTTCGTTAATGTCAAAGATCCAACACCAGATGGTTTCAGGAAAAAGCACTACCATTATAACTAGGCTTTCTGTGCCTACTTCTATGAAACTTGAATTTTGTGAGCACATGAATGGCACAATTCCATCTAAAGCTGTGTCAAAGTGTCTACTAGTTATATTTACATGCATTCATGGTTAAAGCCATTTTCAGTTGAGGCCTGGATCTCCAGCACACACATATACTTGAAAATGGTTGTAAAGAGTATACAGCATAGCAAGCAGTAAGTAAAATGCACGTCTTATTGGATGCCATTGCTAGCCACTCAGTAATCCCCCCCTATTGGCAGATGAATGAAAACACAATCTACACTTAATTTTTATAAATATACTTTTATTTTGCCAGCAATACAGGCTACTGAGAAAATTAAGGTAAAACTGCTACACATAATAGCACTTCTGGTCTTGCAACTCCTGTTTGATCCATTTGCTTAATTACAACTATCAGACAGGAATTCATTTTGCTTTGGGAGTAGGACTTCAGTTTTGTAGTGTCTTTTCATGTTGTTGTTTTAATTATTAAGTCGAAGTTAGCGCTAACTTCTTACTATGCCTTTTTCTACTGCAATGCCATATTTTTTTTCTGCCCTTTTCTACTAGTTCTACAATTTCTTCTTTAGCACAATGCAGTTGTAAACTATAATTAAGTTCATCGCGCTCTTAAAGTGTTCTGTAGTAGCAGAACACTTCTGAACTAGGACATAGTTTCCTGGTTATCCACAACAGCATGGAGCTGCAACTCCAAGTCAGCCCACTTATGTTTCTACCAGATTAGAATCAAGAAAACCTGATTACAAGAACACAGAGTAGAATAGTAGTGTATCCGAAATCAGCATTAAAGCTAATTGTAGAAATGTGTTCAAGAAAGCAGTGAAAAAGCTGCCTTCAACTCTGGCATGTGTGCGTTTGTGTATTATAAACAGTCCAAAACCAGAAACCCCAATTTATGAAGAGCATCTGGCCAATATAGAAGGGGATATTTCAAGGGCTTTCTATGGTGAAATGCATTTGGATCTTTCATCTCTAAATTAGTGACATAACCACAGAAAAAACAGGGTACAATGAGACTGCTTACTCTAACATACTGCAGACATTATATTAAAGGATTTTTCTTTTTACTAAAAAAATAAAATAAAATCTCAGCATAAAATCTCACAATGCCTAATCTTCACTGCCTCCAGTTATAAGCTGTGCCATGTCACTCTTATTTGCAAAGCTCTAAAAATATATTTTGAAGGGGAGAAAATTACTGCTATTTCAAGTAGCAGTCAGGGAAGTCAGTCTCTCTCCACTCCCTATAGTTGCTATACTTAGCAACAGCTACGTGATCGCTGCTGATCAAGTCAGGCTGCATTTCGTAGTACATGAAGGCAGCCTGGAAATGACTTTTTTTTTTTTTTTTTTTTTTTTCCCATAGTGGAAAACATCAAGAATTAGAATAATGATGCAATAAAAAGACTAAGACTAATTTCTCCACATAACCTTCGCTACCCTGCAGTTTCATTGAATGAGCTTCTTCCCAAGCAAGCAGATAGGTTATATTAATGATACATGCACGGGGTGATACGACGGGAAAAAATAATGCTCTCTGAAAACAGGGAGGGTTGCTATGAGAGTGACGTCTTATATTTTTCTTCAGTACTATCTGTGCTATATTTAGTACTTTAGCTGTGCAACAGCCACAGAATATGTTGTTGGGTGGGGAAGGACAAAAGGAAATCATTGGCTGTTTTGCCATGGTCTTTTTTGGCAAAGCAAAATGAAGCACATAGTGTAAAGTCCACTAGAACCAGGGAAATTAAAAAAAAAATAAAAATAAAAGAAAAACTAGCAAGTAAATAGAATGTTAATTTTCTAAAGTACAGTTTATTGTCCACAGTATTTTTATGGAGGGAACTGTCCACAGTAATTTTAGAGAGGGAAACAGGCAATTTTTCTTGCCATCAAAGCAAGTTAGGGAACAGGGCTATGTTTTTCTTACTTCAATGATGTATTAATTCAGTTCAAAGTCTCCATTATGAAGAATCACATTGTCAGAATTACGGAAGATAACTCGACTGCTTTAGTGAAAGCTCTTTTCCCAGAGCTACTAAAGGATCAAATCCAAAAGCAACCACTGTACACAGAAATAACATAATTAATTGTTAATAATTCTGTGCTGTGTAGTTACCTTTTGATGTTCTTAATCCTGTTTTACCACCAGGAAGTCTTCAACACTGACTTTGATGCCTAACAGTGGATTACTGGTCACATCCAAATAAAAATATCTGCAACTCTCTGGGTAATACAACATCAAAGAACTAGATACTTGTGTTAAGTTTAAAAATAAATCCAAACAACTGGTATCCATGTGAAGGAAGTAAGAAACAAGTCCATCGAAAAGTATCATGTGAGGCCAAGACAACAGATGGACCCCAAATATAAACTCCTAGGAGTTTAGGAAAGCGAAGGAAATGCAGAAAGTTAAATTTGAGAGGGCACAGCTGTAGTGCTTTTAGAAGAGCTAAACAGATTACGCACAGTAGCAAGCTTCCTAGAAGCACTGCTTTCCAACGACAACACAGCATGGAAAAAATAAGCTTTTCTCTTAAATGAGGAAATGCGCTTCAGAAAAGCACTAGGGTTTAAAAGAAATAGCCATCAACTTCCAAATTAGATTAGGTTTGGCCAAAAGAATCACAAAATGCAAAACAAGAATGAAATCAACCCCTGTCTAAATATAGCAGTCTCAAGATGGATCATAAAGTAAGCTGATAAATAATTGAGTCTCCCACCTGCACACCGTGGAACTAGTATTTTGAAGTTTTTTGTTATGTTTTGTTTTTTAAGATACTGAGGAATATCAGAAGATACTTTTACTGTACATACACACACCAAGAATGTTGAATTTTTGTAGAAGCAAAGGCCTAACCCCTCCTCTTGTCAAACTACAGATACACACGTGACATTGGATCAGCATCACAAAAGCCAGCTTGCTTGCCTATGCCATCCTATTCCTGCAAGGATAATTGTAGGACTTGATTAGCACTCAAATGTTTATGAGAACTGGATCAAACACACAATACTCTCCTCACTAAAATACTGAAGAATAGCCTCAGTAGGAAGCCTAGGAACAACCAAGCAGCTGACACCAAAACTGGGCACATGCTAACCTGGAATGGGAAGATTCTTCTTATGTCTTACAGTCACCTAGACAATAAATTAAAACCAATTCCTCAAGCATAAGGTATCTTACTTTGAGGGCAAGGGTATTTGCATGCTTCCCATGGATACCTGGAATGCCAGGCAGAGACAGAGCTAGATCATAGAATCATAGAGTATCCTCAGTTGGAAAGGACCCATAAGGATCATCAAGTCCAGCTCCTCACACCACACAGGTCTAACCAAAAGTTTAGACCATGTGACTAAGTGCACAGTCCAATCTCTTCTTAAATTCAGACAGATAAGGTAACTCGGACAGATAAGGTGATAAAACCTCTCTAGTAGAAGCTCCGACTATTTAGCATACCTTCGGAAGCACAAAGTAGCATAAGAACAAAACGTGTGTTTGAAGTGACGCTGGAGTTATTCCTCCTTAGCTTGCATCCTTAATTAAGTCAACAAAAGCTATTTATTTTAGTCAACTCGGTGAAACTCTTCACTGCTGCATCTAATTTGATACTCCTGTAGTGGGGTCAGAATTCATAGCAAAAGCATATCTAAGTGATTCTTTTAATTTCAGTACTCCTGTATCCCCTTCTGTTTTGCCAGTCTCAGGTTTGCTTTGTGAAGTCTCCCTACCCACCTGCTGTACAGGAAACCAGCTAACCAGGAACTCTGTTAGCTCACGCTGATGAAAGGTCATCCTGCTACCACGTTTCCCAGTTTGAGAAAAGTAAACTATTTTTCAGATACATTTGGCCTGTGCTAGGAGGTAGTACCTCTGATATTAAACATGTCCTTGCAAAAAACACTTAAGGTCAATTTACTCATCTCTGCTTGGATATTAACAACAGAATTTACCAACTTTGAAAGATTTTCAACTCAAAGATCAATCATCACATAAGAGGTCTCAAACCACAAAGCTGCAGCTAATGTGCTCAGCCATTCTTCCTTCACTACATCTTCTTGAGTGTACTGGGGAGAGAGCAATAGGACGTCTGTACATGATATTAAAGCAAGCAAATATGAAATTAGCCAAGAGAGAAGAGAACAAGTTATCTGTTTTGACAGCATCACAAGCTTCACAATGCTCAAGGCATTACAGTTTATTTTGGCTATTATCACCACATCCCAGGCATTACTACATATTCAAACTATTTCAGAGAAGTCAGGCTTCTAGCCAGAGATCAAAGTTTTTCCATCTCCCAGGAACCTACCTGTCAGAGCTACCCAGTATGTGGAGATCAAGCCATCCCACACTGTCATTACTCTTGGGAAACAGAAGCAGCGTGCTCAATTCGACAAAATTCATTGCTGACAACTAATTCAAATTCAACTAAAATCTGATTAAGGTGGTAGGAAGTCAGAGGCAGCACATTTGAATCCCTTCTGTTGCCTTCTGTTTCTTAAAGTAAAAAGAAAGCATTTAAAATGAGGATAATAAAATATAAGGACACCAAGAATTAAGATAGACTTCTTGAAAGAATCCCATTATTCAGAATGGGAGCAGATCTATAACAGTAAAGAGATCACTCTTAGCAATCATTTCTACCTGAGTGAGAATTTTACCCAGTTAACCCTCCACCAATAGAAGCATCTATTCGGCTTAGCACAAGGAGTAAAGTAAGAATCCTGTGCTCAGCTGAGCAGGTGACATAGATTTGAGACATTGCACTGGCATTTCAGCTACCAAGGAGCATGATGACTTACAAATTGGCTATTTGTCTCTAAATGGTCTTTTCAATTCCTTTCATAAAGGAGTTTTAAAAGGAAAGCCACTAACTTTCACATTTTACACTCAGCCTGGCAACCAAATCCATCAAAACAGGAGTGAATTATTTCATAAAGCTTCCTGGATTCTGAATTAAATGGTAAATCCAACAGCCTAGAAGTATACTTCTGGGGCTTGCTTCATTCAAAAATTATTTAGTATTAAGCTAGTTAAAGTTCATAACCCTCCCTCAGAGGAAACAGAGGAGGAAAGAACCACCCCATTAGATGTAGTTATTGTCCAGTCTTCTGTGGATCCTAGATTCACCTACAAAGCATATCAGACCAGTTTTATGTGAGATTCACTATTAAAACAGCAAGCTGTTAAACAGCCTCTTCTACATAATGTACTCATTTAGCCAGAATACAAAAAGCATACGCTAACACAAATCATGAAGATGGACAAAATTACAAATCTGGATAAGCTATGAAATTAAACAGAAGTCCAGTGACCTTTGTGAATATCAGTTACCTTCATAAAGTTAATTAAATGTGTTGGTAAGGACATTTAAATGTCAAGGTTCATTGCACAGCTTATCACAAGCAAAGTATATTCTCAGTTAAATCACATTATCTAAGAGGGAATCTTCATCTAGTCTAAGAGGTTTAATTTCCTTCACTCACAGCAAGATGACTCACCAAACAGCTAAGAGTCATGCCATGCCACATTTTAAAAAAAATAAATAAATAAAATAAAAAGCGTTTCTGAGGATTCCTCAAAAAATCTAGGGACAGCCTGCTTTTAAAAAGATGTTTGCATAGCACTAAAATTGCTTAAAACAATGACAGTTTCAGAAGTTAAAAATATGACTCCCAGATTATGTACTTGTCAGTCAGTACACAAAACAGACTGGTACCTGATTTACAAGCACAATTTTCCTTACTCTAAGTAAAATACTCAAACAAGTTTCTAATACTGCGCATGCCTGTATACACACAGCCCTTAGAGGTAAATGAGGTCAAAGAAGTAGTGCGTTTTTCATGAGCAACTAGATGTGAATATCAAGGTTTTTGTCAGCAAATTCTGGCGATATCACATTACATAACAAGTAAAGCTCTATGCTAGAAAGCAGTTTCCTTAAAAAAGAGTAACCTAACTCCTCAATGTGTTAAGATATATATATATATACAAGAAAACAGACATCCCTCAGACTCCTGGTTCAGAGCTACTCTTGCCAGATACATTTGGATAAATGTAAAATTGCTGTAGTAAGCCTTAGGATGGCTGAGGAAATGCAGGTGGGAAAGGCACTAACCAGCACAACCCTTCTAAGATAAAAACCTATCTATTTTTAAACACCAATATCAGCAGCATTTGATCAGCAAAAAGTACTGAGGCAGGCGAGTTTATACGGTCTTAAAGAAACTGCCACTACATTGAGAAAAATTCTTAAAAAAAAAAAAAAAAAAGTGGAAAAGACAACATGAAATTTATTCTCCTTTCAAGTTTTAAGGATTATTGGTTTCCTTTAAGTATTGAGGTCCAACTGAAGCACTGAAGGTACTTACCTGTCATTTAGCCTCTTACACAGTCTACTGCCCAGATCAGACTTCAACACAACAAACTCAACTTAAGAAAATATATATATATATTTTTGGATTTCTCTCTGACTTCATGTATACAGTCTATGCCTCAACTCTCACAAAACAATACTTCTGCCATAGGTGCATATATAGGTTGAAGGAGAAAAATGGAGCGTATTGTGGAACCTCATTGCAGAGTACAACTTATAATTATGAGTTGTTCCATGCTATCATGAGAATTCCTGTATATTTCATGATAATACTAGACAGATGACTGAACTGTTTGAACACTTGTGCACAACCAAACCCCTCCTCCCCGCCTTTAAGTGTATTTTTATGAAGAAATTTCAGCAGAGAAGTCACATTTTGGATGTCAAAAGCTGCCTGTAGTGCTTAATAGAGAATCCAGATTTAACTCCAACTGTTCATTTTATAAAGCAAAGACCACAAAACCTAGAGGGTACCACATCAGCAATCGGGGGAATGCAGGAGCAAAACTTATTCTCCCCTGCTTACCATTCTTCAGGTATCTGTCTCTACAGTTGCCTGCATATAATCCTGTTTAAACAGTGAAGAAGCACACCGAGGTGTGCTCCATCAAATGGTACAATGGAGAGGATTTTCACAGGAGCCTAGTGCTGTCCACCAAGTTTTGTGTCACTAGGATTAAACCAAAGGTCCTAAGTTATGACCTATATTTAAAAATCTTGCATACCCAATATGAATAGTTTTTACTATCATTTTAGATTTTTCTTTGAAATACAAACCAGAAGTAGATATTGAATTACTGCTGCAGCCTCAGAAGAGGCTCAGATCATTGCCTTGAAAGTTTTCTTCTTCCCAGGCTCTTTGGGAAGACATTCACAGATAAGCTCCTCTGCTCTGATTGTCATTCCATAGTACTAACTCCCCTCATTTCTCCCATTGGTGCTTACATCTCCAAATACTTGATTAGCATAGCCACTAATCCTAAATATATGCCCACAAGGCAGTGTTATTATGTGTCAGTGTTAACTTGGTACTGGCACTACTGTTACAACCTTAGTCAAACTAGAAAAAAATTAGTTTTCTGCAAGATAAAGTCATGCTCTTAACACATGACAACCACAAGTACTTGGGAACTGGTGTACTCAATTAAAAGCTTGAAATAGAATCAAGCCTGAAAGCTGAATATAGATTTTACCTTATTCAAACATACCTAGTTCATTTGTATTAGATCACAGTTCTACCCTCTGCATATATATATCGCTATTTATAGGTGAAATAAACACAAGAAAAGACTACACTATATGAAGAGAGAAACTCTTCTCAGCTATTTACTTCATGAAGGTAAACACTCCAAAGATAAGGGTCATTTGACTTCTGTAAAGAGAACCTGGTAACTTGGATAACTTCATAGTGCCATAGAAGTTAAGTGCACCTTTTAAGATGAGATTGGCTATTTTCATCTTTTAAACATCAATGGTAATAAAAATGTTTGATTTCAGCAGTACATTTTACTAACTACAATCAAGTTGCAATTATTCTTTAGGAATCATAACCCAGAATCTTGCCTAAGTCTAGCAAAAAGCAAAGCAGAAAGAACAGATTAGAGTTCTTTGAAGGGTATACACTTCCCTCAGCTTGAAAATAAAATTCATCAAATGTTTCTGCTGTGGGTCTATACGTAAGAGACTGAATACTTGAAAAAGCCACACTACATCTACTGTCCACAAGAAAAAGTCATTAATCGTGGCTCCTAGTAGGGAGTAAATACTCGAAGAGATATTCCTACTTCTGTGAATTTTCACTTAACTGACACCACGAGGACTTTTAACATAACCAGCCCTATCAACTCACAAACAAAGTACCACCACATAACTCAAAGACAAAGAAGGCTCATCTTAAATGCAGTGTATACCACACACCTGGGGGTCCATTGTGTTTGTGGATCCTGGCACTCATGCCACAAATTGTAAATGCTGATACATGGAGTTATTTTGGATGTAAACAATTATATTTATTTTCCAAGGAAACACATAGCTGCCTCGCTAAGGAAATTGTTGAAGGAACAAAAGGCTATCAAGCAAGATGCCATCTGAACCAGTTTCTATTTCAAAGCCATTGGTAAAAGAAAGATGAACTGAATGTAGCAAGGTAAGCAGCAAGAGCGATGAAGAATGATAGCTCAGCTCTCTGCAGTCCCTCCACCGCAGCCATCATGACCAGAATCGCTAAGAAGTGCCTCTGAATTCAGCACAATTACAACATCCCAGCTGCATTGCAGGGTGGGATATTAATGACTGTTTGCAGCCTTCCCTGGACACACTTTGCATGGAAAATGTACGTGATCTGGAGCAATTCAACACCTAGGATGTAGGCCTTGTACTTCCAAGTACATGCAAGGGCACAAATGGAACGTGCCCAGTTCAGCTCTCACCACTCCTATCAGAGACTGCATCCCCAGAAGAGATGTAGTAGTCACCTCTGCAACAGGCTTGAGTGCACATGAAATTCCCAGGAGCCCTTAAGATTCCAAAGCTATGCAGGTCTATCCTACCAAACTATTAAAAGAATACTGCCATACATTACAATTCATAAGAGATGATTTTACTTGGTTTTGGTCAGAAAACCCTCATTCTTGTCAAGTATCTAAAATCAGAGACAGACAAGCTAAGAGATCAAAATTGCAGTGATATGACTTGCTTGAACCTAAACTGGAAGACAATCATCTAGGATCTCACACGCATCCTTAACATTGTGCTGTATTTCCAGTATCATTCATAGCACACAGAGGACAAAACCAGAACATTTTATATTCCCAAAACGTGAGCAGAGAATCATTGCGCCTAGAGGAATATAATGAAAACAAAACAGTGCTGCAGAGGCCCTTTAGAGAGGGAACAGATTAATAAAGCAAAGAGAAGTCATACGCACCTCATCTCACTATGGTATCCTATTTCTTAGCTGTATACAACTCCAACTATACATTGAAGTCTAGCAATCAAAGAGCATGTAATCTACAGCTGCAACCTTCCACACACCTGTATTGCTCTTAAGCAGGTCACAGCTGGCAGCAGACAAGGGTTCCCCTTTAGCTTCTGTGACTGCTGGAGACCATTGTGACAAAAAAAAAAAAAGTTGTAGACATTCAGGTGGATACTTTCCTTTTACACCTTCATAAAGAATTACCATTCTAGTATGCTTTGACATATCATTTCAATAATAATTGAGTCACCACTCTCCTAATTTAAACAGGGTCAGAACTTCAGAAAGTTTCTTCTTCAGTTTCAATAACAATTCCGAGGCATGACCAATCACAACCTCAGCATCTTCACTGTAGCAGAAGCCAAGTTCTTGACCTTGGTGTTTTGTAAAGGGATACTTACAGTATTCACTGAAATTTGGTGAAATTCTCTTTGCTCAGAGTTTTCATAACTCTAGTTTTCAATAGTAAGTTAACTGAGGCAAGAAGATGAAGAAGTCTTGTGTACTATGCAGGAGACCCAGCCTGGATTACTCCTCCTGCTTTCCCCCAGCCACTGAAGCCCCTGAGGAAAGGCAACATGCTGAGCCCATCAGATCATCAGCTGATTGAACAGTACACACTGCTCAGTTCTCAAATTCAACTTTTAGCTAATTGACCAACTGCAAAATTAAGTGTCATCTATAATTAACTTCATGAAACAACTTTCACACATACTGGAACCCACAACGACCTCTACAGCACTCCATAACACACACAACTGTACACAGAGCACTTGTGATTGTACCCACTAGGCTCCTCCTTAGGGGAAACACTGGAATTGTACGGGAAAAAGTGCTCCATCACTCTTTAGATCTATCTGTGGACAACTCAACAATAAATAAATAAATAAATAAATAAATAAAAAAGAAGAAAACTAAACTCCTCCCAGGAAGTGGGATTTGGTCATAAAGCAACAGAGGTCTGAACACAGTAAAACTAAAGGTTTGCTTTACAGAACTCAAACAGCTTGAAAATTAGAGGTGGGAGAAATTAAGAGGGTGATGCAAACAGTGGTTTAGCATCACTCTCAGTAAACAGAAAGATATTAAAAACAGCTTAGTTTGCCAGGATTCAAACTTCTTTGAATACACAGCTTGGTGCATACTGGTTCAACACTAGCAGCCAGGAAAGTGGGATTGGGATTCATTTACGATGGCAGCATTACTTTAGAAGTAGCTAATGCTTGGTAGAAGTGCTGTAAAGCTCCATCCGCCCAACAAAAATAGTACAGCAGAGGCTTTGCTAACATCAGTTAGCACACAGCCTCTAAACAGGGTTGACAAGATCAAAACATGACATTTCAGAGACTCCAAATAGAATCATAAAATTGTTTAAAATGCTACTGCATGTACATAAATACAGAGTTCAGGAAGCAGGTCAATCTCACCTTCATCGGTACTCATTTCAACATGCATAGACATTAAGCTACTCAAGTTTACACCTACATTTTACATATGACCAATAAAAAGAATGCAAGAAGAGACAAAGTTGTATAAATCGTCACAGATCCAAATGATCAGTAAAGAAAAGTGTTATTCAAGTGAACATAAAACCGGAAAAAGTGGCTAGAGAAAAAACATTAAGGGAGCAAGTTCTTCTCTTCTTTGAGAACATACAATGCAACTATGTACACAAGGTGGTAGTTCACATCCTGTAAGAAAGGGGAGGATCTTCATTAGCTTGAAGTTCATAAATAGGTCTTCCAGGCCAGTACCCTCCACAATTCAGAGCCTGTCCCTTCTAGCGTGATTATTAAGTACATTTGGCAGTACAACTTACTTGTCAGTTAAAATCTTCTGGCAGAAATCAGTTCGCAGAGATGGGCACGACCAGTTCCCACAGCCTGGGAAAAGTGCTTACTCTTTGTAAGTTCAGCTTGTTAATAAAACTTGCAGTCTGTTCACCACATAGCTGCATGTTTCAATGCCCCAAAAGAAATTAAAAGCTCCTAACCATGACTGGTCCACACAACTTGCAGTTATTTTCAGCTAACAGAAATCCAGCAAAGATGGAGAAACCCAGACAAACCTTAATTCCAAGGTATATCTTAAATTTTTGGAAAAGGACAGGAGCATGGTTTCCCTAGCTTCCTTTCTCTGGTGCTTTGTCCAATTATTCAGAATAAAGTGTTCTTTACACCTAGGAAATCTGAATTACTGTAGTGCAGTTAAAGATGTATTGCATGGCTCTATGTATGCCTTTGTCTCCGTTTATGTTTGTCAGGGAAGCCTGGCTAGAAATCTTACTGGCATACAAATAATGTATATTAGGCTTCAATTAATAGCTATAGAGAACTACTGAGTAGTAGTGTTTTTCTTATCTAGCACAGCAGTGAGACTTCATATACACAGAGATGACTATTTTCTGTATATATAATAATGACATTAATACAATTTTTGAAAAGTTTGCCTCTGTGCTTTAAGATGGCAGAAGAAAAACAACTTATGAGAAATCCTCAGTCACATTTGTAATAGTCTTTCTAATGCTTTGTCATGAAAAAGGAATACAGACACTGCCATTCAAAAGCAAATTCTACATTATATATATAGACACACACACACTGCAAAACCAGTAAACACTGAACTGTTACGAAGAACCCAGCAGAGGGAGCACAAGTCACTAAGACACTGAAATGTTGAGTATTTTAGGATCAGGAGGGGAGCTAGCCCATCCAGAATTACGTCGTTTGGTAAACAAAGAAATACATTTACAGAACTTGCTGTTTGAAGAACCTAACAATCGGGTTTTAAGATTCTGTTGTGAGAGTTGTTCTATTTTACAGCATTAAACTTGCTGAAATATTGTGGCCACTTTGCAGCAATATTTTTTCCTTATGTAGCCATACAAATAACAATTAAAAACAAACAAGTTTCTATGTAGCCATTAAGGAACTCAAGATTAAAGAAGTGCTTGTATCGTGATATTTTATGCAATATTTTTTTTACCTAAATCTGAGTAACCGATTAAGAGATGATTGTAAACTGACATTGACATGTACGCTTGTAAAATAGCAATCATTATCCATGCTTAGCTTTGCTAAGGGCAAACAACCGTTTCCCAGATGGGAACAAAGAAACAGCTCTTATTCTTAATTCTGTTGTTAATCACAATACCTTGGTAACGACCATAAAAATGTAACAAATTCTTATCCAGATTTCTAGCTAGTGCAAGCTCAAATTGCTTCCACTATCTGTAATACAGCGAGCCACAGCAGCCGAGAAGTTCAGCATTTCAAAGAAATACTGGAAGCTGGGGAGTAAGGGTGTGGGAGGGTAGTGAGCAGCCCACATCACCTAAAATCCAGTCAGAATGCACATCGTGTATTATTCCTTCAAATCATGCTGCTCTATTTTATCAAAGCCTGCTCAGACTGCACTATTTTTCTTTGCAGAATTATTGAATTAGATATTCAGACAATTAGGCAAGGATACAGGCAGAATCAAATTATGACAACCTCATTCACAGTCTCACCGAGCTAAGATGAAAGACAGGAGCACTGGTAAAAATAGCCTAGAAGTATCTGCAGACTGCAAAACACACACACATGTTAGAATTAACATGGTAGTGAAGGTATGAGGAGGAATTGCAGGGTCAAATCAGAATAATGCAAGTGTGGGCTGCACATCAGGAAGTACTTCTGGCCTGCAAAATCCACTTACCTAAGAAGCTTCCCACGCACCCCCTCAGTGCACAGCATCAGATGACCTCCTTACCACACACATGGGGAAGGCAGGAGCCATCAGACAGATGCAGTCTCTAAAAAACACTTACCTGAGTTCAGGCTGCCTCCTGCATAAGCAACTCTTCCCATACTAGGGATTGGAATCCCAAATGAGCCACAAACTCAAGAGAAGTTCATTGCATCGCAGTGTTTTGAAGCTCTGCATGGCTGTACTTTCAGGTGCCCACAAAATTAAGTAGTGTCAGAACTGGAACTGAAGAGGAAGCAAGTGGTCTGACATCCTTTAAAAATGCCCTGGGGGAATGCAAGTACTTCTGTAACCACGCTGTGCACAGACTGGGTGTTTAGAGGCTGTAGCCTGACACACAGCATTGAATCCTGCACAGCAGTCCCAGCTTAGTGTCACTGGCCAGCACATAAGAGCCACCCAATTTCATTTGTAGACCCAGTAAAACTAAGTTTTTGAGATGCTATTTGCAAGAAGCATTTAATAATTTACTAGTTTAACTTTAATAATTTACTTCCCCTATCAGTACGCTGTGAGAAAACACCTTGAAATACCTTGTTCTTTCCTCATAGCTTCCACAGTCTCTTAAAAAAAGCTTCCACAGTCTGCCATTTAAACAAGCTCTTCCTAGAGATTCTGCTTTGTGTGTGATGTATTTTGCTTCAGGTTTTCAAAAAAAAAGCTGCAATTTACTTTTTTTTTTTCTTTTTTCCAGAATACAGCTTCCCTAAGGATTTATGGAGAATTGTCTTCCTATGCAAATAACCAAGCCAACAAGGCTGCAAATCAGATACAGAAAAGTATACATCTATGCTTCCTATTCTCCCCAAAGTATATTATTTTGAGTGGAAAAGGACAAAGTTTAGCATCCCTCACCCAGCAGGAAGCTAAGTTCTTCAAAAACACTGTGCTTGGCACATTCGTGAAGAGCAGTTCTGAACCTGCTCGCCCATCTCTCGGGTTCCCATGTAGTTGTTCAGTGCCATCCCTAATGTAGTTTAATAATGGCAAAATGCACTCTGCTGCCAAGTGGGAATTACTTCACTGGAGATCGCACTAATTTTTAGGATTGACACAAAAGCAATTGCCTGCCTTTTAGGACAATTGCACACTGTTCCAAACTTACTAACTTTTCAGGAGAACTTAAGGACCTGGTTGCTTGAGTTGAAGTGCTTCTATTTCACATAGGTCATCACATTGAACTCACAGCTATTTTTTGGTAATAACAACAAGACTATGACTGGGGTCTTCTATCTCATACCTCACATGAGAAATGAAGAGTAATCAGTATGCTGCTGGTGAACTATGTGCACAAAGAGCATCATATATAGGCTTGGCATCGTTTTCATTTGAGGATCTTCATCCACACATTTATCTCACAGTAGCGATAGCAGCTCTCATTTGCTCACTAAAGACATAGGATACATGAACATTGCCAGTTAGTTTCCACAAGCATATCTTTGAAAATGCATTTCAGTTTCCTTAACGTTGAATTCCTGAAGAGGATTGTCAAAGCACTAACTGGCCTGGAATAGCGCTTTGTTCTTAAAGTTCCAAACACAAGAACACTGAAGTGAGGAAGGTTAAAAGCTGTGTTCTGGGTCAGCAGAAGAGACGGTTACATTAGAGAAGGATTTCACGTTCACTGAGTACTTCTAACTCTTTAGGTCTGGTCCGCTTTCAGTGGGACAATGTACTTGATTCCAAGTTTTGAAACCAAATTTTAACTCATTTTCCTGTAGAGCAGGTTACCTTCTGCTGCATTTGCTTCCCTCTGTCAAATCAGTATATATTTCTGCTGTTTTCTTCACAGACCATATTTCCTCTCCCTCCTCTGATTTCCAGGAATTTTCTTGCTACCGGCATACCACTTTGTCATCACTGTGCTTTGTCCTCCTCTCCTCCTCCCCCTTTTATTTTAAACTTGATTCATTAGTCATATTAGTCACATAAGTCGTGAAATTAATTTGTCTTTCTGCATTATCATTTTGCTTAACATTTAGCAGATGCTAAGAGGATATGCCAATATTTCAACAGACACCCAAAATAATTTAGTTGAGTTTAGTTAGCAAGTTCATGTCTTATTACACGTCTTCACAGTATTGATTTCCTACTGTCTGCCAGAACAACAAATGCCTGTTTTAAGAGATGCTCACTCATCTGCTGAGGTACAAATCATACTAATGTTGAAACACATGCTTCGAGATCAAAAGCACTCCCTCACTCCCCTCGGTGTCAAACCCTTATTCTCATAGCTCAGTAGTCACACCGTTCCAGTTACGTACTGGAAATAAAATGAACAGAATCGGTTTTAGTTATTTGGAGATGTAAGTTTACATTCTGCCCAATCCCAGATTTGCATCATCCTTACCTGTGATAGGACTGAAAGAATACGTAGTATGGAGTCACAGTGAAGTGTTTGCTTTGGATGCAAACTGTGATTTCCACTTAAAGATATTCTTCGTGAGCAAAATAAGCTAGATAAGTAGAGGTGCAATTTTTAGTAATTGCACTTCTACCATAGGCTTCTTCCAGCAAGACTGTCAATCACAAATCACACTTTCCTTCTCAGCTGATTGAGAAAGAGGGCCTACCGAAAGCACCTCATCTACATCCTCTCTGACAAAAAGGCGGAGAAAGTGAAATCTTGCCCAAGCATGAGCATGCTTTAATAGATGTTAGATACCTCTACTTTAATCAAAGCAAGCCAAAATAAGCTTCTGTCCAAGAGCAGCACAAACAACGAAATGTGATTTATATCACATGAACAGTCTGTCTCGGTAGAGAACATCTCTGTAGGCAAAAAAAGTCAGGCTGGTCTCTGCCCTGCTGCAGTCTTTGGCCTCCCGCTGAGCCTGTGTGCAGGGGCATCACTCGGTGCCAACAGCAGCGTGCAGAGTCCCAAGCTCGTTTGGTGTAAGCCATAAAGCAGCCTTCCCATGGGACTAGCACCACAAAGACAATTCCCACTTACTAGATTGCACTAAACACACCTCTGCTCAGGCAGAGCATCTTCTAAACAATGAGGATTATAGCTCTGAATTGTGACTATTTGTCCCCAGAGAACAAAGCCAGCCCTAGATCCATTTAAAAATAAATCAGCCAGGCCAGGCACAGAAATTAGACCGACTTGCAAATAACAGCTCTACAAGATTGTTCCACCTTAACAGGCAATTCTTTCCGTACCTCCCACCCAAACTCTCACGAGGAGCTGTGTGAATCAATCAAAAAAAAATAAATGAATAGAAGAATTTAATTTGGTTACAAATACCACTGCATAAGCTGGAAACATGCCAGTGTTGAGTTTTCAGAGCTGGGAAAAAAATAAAAAAATAAAAAAATAAAATCAACTTCTGTATATTTGAAAAGATGCATTAAGTTTGTTTCCACACATTTACCCTAAAAGCTGCATTACCAAAGTGTATGTATTGAACACATCTTCCTTACGCTGAGGATCTGAGTTTCGGAAGTTTTTGGTGTTTTATCAAACGTTAAATGAAATGGATTAACCAAAAGTTAGGCTTATGCAACTTAATCAGCTAAATACCTATTGTTATCCTTAACTTAACATGCTGATTCACTACATTTAAGAAAACCTTGCAATCAACTAATTATCCTCAATTACATTTGTGGATTTTAAGGTTGATTCACACACAGCAAATTAGTACAAATTAAGTGAAAGAGCACTCAAACTTTTTGTTGTTGTTATTCTGTCCTCAGTGCAAGACAAGGAGCACATCTGCACCTGTCCACCCATCCCTGTGCATTGCCTCCCTCAAACAGCAACCAACACAAAAGAAACAGCCTTTTTACTCTGGTCCTTTTCTGAAGGAACACAACAGTATTTTTACCTTTATATATATATATTTTT
Organism: Nettapus auritus; assembly: GCA_011076525.1. NCBI lineage: Eukaryota > Metazoa > Chordata > Aves > Anseriformes > Anatidae > Nettapus > Nettapus auritus. The sequence continues at coordinate 3,495,989 of CM021776.1, read as the reverse complement.
TTTTAATAGAACTCTAATGTGGTGCTCATCAACAGTCCCCCCACTCCTCACTCCATCAGATCAAGCTAAAGAGTTTCCAAAACTATGCAGCTTTTCCAAGTTACTTAAACAGTCTTCAGCTTTATATTATTCCCACTGAGAGAACTGAAGTTTCAGGACTTGTCTAACATTTCCATGTTTCCTTTTTTAACCACCACTTTGTAATATCAAACAGTTCTCCTGACACTACGGTGTCAGCGATCCACACCTGCTTTACGCACGTTGAACTCCTCTGGCAACTTGAGTCTAAGCTGTTCAGAAAATCTGCTCAAATCTCAAGGCACAAATCCATAGATGACTTCCTAGAAGTACTGATTTTGTGAAGTATTTGGCTAAGACAATTCCAGTTTCCTTTAAAAAGGATCCCCATCAATCTAGTTTTGAAATACCAAGGGATTAGCGAGCACTGAACACTGCTGTACCTGGGCACAAAGCGGTGCTGCTGCGTTGGGAAGGATGGGCAGAAGGAAGCAAGGACATGCCACGTTGAATGCCACCTCTCTCCTAACATCACGGATATTCAGAGCATGTATTATTCAAGTTTGCTATTGCACTGTTATGGAAGTTTAGCAAAGCACCAAATACATGGCAGCAGCGTGTGACATTGAATTCTGGAGGAACTGAGATTTTTCCTCTCTGATTAGGAAGCTACAGCCAGCCAGAACCTGCAGGGTACATTCTAAGAAAGCAAAGATAACAGCAGGACTTGGATAAGGCTTTAAAACAAGGGTGTTTTCTATTTTCCAAGTTGAAAACTTCCTCCACCTCCTGCATCCAGGCAGAGATTAAACCAGTCCTGGGGCTGGCTTGCTGCTCCCGGCCCCCACCCCACGCAGCTGGGGCACCCCAAGCGTGCTTCACCCGCACGGTGATGCAGGCTGTCCTGGAGAAGGGACCAGGCATTGTGCACACACAGAGGGGAAATGACAATTCGGGCAGGGGGCAGTATTCATCCCATGAAGGTGGCCCTGGAAATCTGGCTCTCTACAGTCACAGAGGCTGCAAGCCCAGCCAGGACCAGACTCACAGAGGGCTGTCTCCCAGCTTCCACACTAAGCCCTGCAGGCTATGCCTCAAAGCGATACAACTCTGCCATAAATATCCCAGATTAATTCTGATCCTAGCATCAAATCCACTTAAGAGACTTAAAAGCCTCCAAGTCCTCAGAGCTGTCTGCCCAAAAGGGGCTCTGCAAATGAGTCTTGGGCTGGTGGAGAAGAGAAACGTTATCAAACAAGGCAAGCCATTTGTACAATTTTTAGTAATGTCGTTTGCGAGAAACAAATGGGACAAGATAGCTGAGCTGGCATCTTGTACTAGGAGAACAGACACAAGAAATCCTCGGGTACTGGACATGAGCACGCGGGGTGGGATTTGTGTAAACACCTTCTGTATTCCTGTGAATTTCTGTTCCATGCTTCCTGGAAATAGCACTTTCTGCATATTACACGAGGAGTGGTTGTTAAATGACAGCATATGCTCTCCAGTGTGTTTAGGGAGCTATTTGCCTAGCTCTCCTGGAGACATCTATTTAATAAATAAATAAATAAACAAATACAGCCTAAATGGCTAACTCCAGCATCGCTAACCCCCCTAAATGTTCACGCTGACAGCCGGAGGGGGTCAGAGCCACTTCCCTTCCCACCCCGCCGCACCGGGCAGCAGAAATGCGTTTGGGAACGGGAGCACCCGAAGGGGCAGGGACTGACCCGCGACCATACCCCCCCCTTCACCTCGCCCACCCGCGCCCTGGGCACACCCGTCAGCTCAGGGCTCCGCAGGTGGCCACGCTTCCTCCCCCCGAGCGGTGGCACGGAGGCAGCAACGCGGCCGAGGCCGGGAGGCCGCTCCCCGGCCTCCCTCGGCTGCAGCCGCCCCGCGGGGCCCCACGAAGCCACCCGCGGCCGAGCCCCGGCGCGGGGGTCCCCGTGGCGCTGCGGACCCGAGGCGGGCGGCTCTGCCCCCAGCGCCCCCCCCCCGGCCCCGGCAGGGGGCGCGGCCGGTGCCGGGGAGCGGGGGCGGCCCGGGGGGAGCCCGATCCGTGCCGGGAGCGCGGCTCCGAACGGGAGGAGCGGCTGACAAGCAGCCCCTTATGTTGTAGCAGGGCGGCGGAGTGGGCTCGTAATAAGATGCATGCTTGTCCCACTCCGCCCAAGTAAAACTAAGTCCCAGATACTTGGCTGCGAGTAGCCGGAGGCCGAGGAAGCGCCGCGGGTTCGCTTCCATCGCTCTTCTCCCCTCGCTGGTGCTGAAGCGCGGCGCGCAATTAATTAAGCGGCTTTCTGCGCGCTGTAAAGCGGCGCCCGGTTAATTGCAGGTGCCGGAGGCCGGCAGCAGCCGTGCCCCGAAAGGGGCGAGCTCCGGGCGGGCTGCGCCGTGCAGAGCTGCCCCAGCTGGGTCGCGGCTCTGGGGGCTCCCCCCGGGCAGGGCGGCCTCCCGAGGTGCAGGACTGAGAGAAAACGAGCCCTAGAAGAAGGGCCCTAGAAGGGGCGGCGTGCCCCGGGGCTGCGGGGACCCGGCGGCGGGGAGAAGCCTGCCCGGGGCGCCCCCGGCGCCGCCAGCGCTCAGCCCCCGAGCATCCCCGCTGGAGCCCCAGCGAGCACCGGCATCCCGAGGGGCTGGGGGCGTTAGAGGCTGAGGCCGCCCCCTCCGGCGCTCGGCGAGGACCCCCTCCTTCCCGGCGAGCCGCCCGCTGCGGGGAGTTGCGCTGCTCGCTTGTACGCGGGGCGGCTTTAGGAACCCGAAGGCAGGAGGCGAGAGAGGAGGAAAGCCCCGCTACCGAGAGACCCTCCTCGAATAGGGCAAGGAAACGCGGGCAGCGCTTACTTTTCGTGCTTGGCGTTTTCCTGGATGGCGCTCAGCACCCCCGGGTACGCGGGGGGGACGCCCTGCTGGAGCCTGCATGTGGCCAGGTGCCGGTGATGCTCATCCTGGAGACAGGCGTTTTCGTGGTACAACTTGGCCACTTGCTGCTCCAGCTCGTCTATCCTCCGCTTCTGCTTCTCCAGCAGCTCCTGCTGCGTTTCGATAATCTTGTTCAGCTCCTTCAGGTACTCCGCCGCCTTGCTGGGGTTCTCCGCCGGGCTCTCCATGGCCTCCCCGCACCTCTCGCCCTCCGGGAAGCAGGTGGGGGGCGCAGGTGCCAGCCAGCCCGCTCCGCCGGGAACTTAAGCGAGAGGGGAAGAAATAAATAACCCGCCGGAAACCGGCCCCCCTGCCGGCTCTCCTCTTCCCCTCCTAGAGCGGCCGCTGCCCGGGCGAGCGGAGGAGCGGTGCGCGGCGGCCGCCGGCCCCGGCCGCCATTGCTGATCCTCGGCTTCCCGCAGCCCGGCGAGGGCAGGGCCGGCGGGGACTGCGGGTGCCGAGCCGGGGGGAGCCGCCGGTGCCGCTCGGAGCCCCGCCGGTGCTGGCGCACGGGCGCTGTCCCGCCCTGCCGGAGCCGCAGCCGGCTCAGCCCCTCGCCAGGCAGCGCCCGCGCCCCCGCCGGGCTCGCGGCCGGGCATGGGAGCCCGCGGCACGCCGCTCTCCCGCCTCGGCGGCCGGGGCCGCGCTTTAAGTAGCCGGGGCTGCTGCCTCCTCCGGGGGGCCGCTGAGGAGGGGGCTCCGCCGAGCGGCGCATCCCCCCCGGCGCCCCGCTGCCGGGGCGCGGCGCTCGCCGGGGAGCGCCCCCGGAGAGACGCGGGGGGCAGCCTCCGGGCCGGGGCCTCGGCACCCCCCGGCCTCCCGCTCGGCTCTGCGGGGGCGGCCCCGGCCCCCCCCGGGCTCGCCGGAGAGGGCCCGGAGAAGGGCGGTGTGCGGGGAGGGTGGGGGAGCCGCGCTCCGAGACCCGATGTGGGAGCAAGGATTTTCCCCTGGCACGTCTGGGGAGCGATCGTTTATTGTTGGAATAGCATCAGGGTGTTGGCTGCCTGGGGATGGGAGCTCTCCAGCGGCGTGCCCGGGGGCAGACTCGCGCTAACGGCTGTGTAGCGGAGACCTCTGCCTTTCCATCGGCAGCCCTGACGTTTAAAACCTCCGCTGGTGAGGCTGCTTCCCGCTGAGGCTGCATCGGGCCAAGAAAAGTTGCCGAGGTTTGGCTCCTCTGTGATCCCAGTGTGAACACATGTTGGGAGCGCTCATGGAAACAGGGCATAGGAAGGGGAAATGGAGATACTGCAGGAAGAAGATAGGAAGATGGAGAAGTGTTTTTCTCCTCCCTTCCTCTCCTCATCTCCTTAATATTTTTCTTTTTTTCTCTCCACCTTTAAACTTTGCAAGTTTCAATTAGTAACGTTTTCTTACAGCGGTCGCTGCTGCTGTCACAAATGTACCGGCCCTTTCCTGTGGAGTCAGCTCTCGTTAACATTTGCCAGGATGTATCGCTTTGGTGCCTGGCTGATGCAGCAGGCTGAAGAAGAGGGGGACTAACAGCAGCCCTACCAGGGAGGTTGGAGACTCTGGGCTCCCCCCAGCTTTCCTTGGAGTGAGGGGCTGAAATGTTTGGAATGGATTTCCAAAACAGAGGATGTATGTCACAGGTTCCCACCTATGGCTTACTTATGAATATGGAGAAAAGGGGCATGAGGGGTGGATGAACCTAGAGGGGAAGAGATTCACCTGGCAGGAATCATATTCATTCTGATTTTAAGGTAGAAATCAGTTATCCTCAAACTGTTGCTTTTGCTTTGGGCATATGTGCGACAAAGGGCTGTTGTCACTATCAAAGTAAATGAAGCATGAAGGACTAATTTCCAGTCCTCCTGGGGATCACAAATTCATAGAGAAGTCTTTATCTGCTCCTTCGAGAAGACAAGCTTCTTTTCCATCAACCTGGTCAGAATTTTTCATTAGAATCATTGAATATATATATAAATACTGAGTTCAAAATGTAACTGCTGAAGAACAGTTTGCTCTTTGTGGCATGAAACGGTTATCGCAATGTGGCACTGAGGCAACCCGCACAACATTATTTGAGAAAGCCAGCAGGCTTGTCAGGTGTTAAATCCATAAAGAGACCAAGAGAACTTGCTTCTTATATACAAAATAAAATGTGAGGACACTCAAAACTCATTAATGTACAGTAAAGACCTTATTAATCATTTCCCAGAAAGGACAGCTGAAGTGGAGCAGCCGCAGCAGTTACTACAACCGGTACCTCTTTGGAAGACCTCTTCTGAGGTAGTTAAGACCTAGTTCATGGGACCCATGCAACATTGCTGGAGAGGCATGAGCCATTTTAAATTATTACTCTCCTCCTTTCTTTTGCAGAATAAAAGCGAATGCCTCAGTTCCCAAATGGCAAAGTTATGGCTTGTTCAATGGCTTGTTAGTCTTGTTAGACAAGCTACCTGAGGAATAATAGCTTGTGAAGCTCCGGCTTTTCCTTTGGGGTCTTTTTTTCTCGTTCATTTTGGAATATCTTGGTTGATTTTGGAGAGCTCTTTTGAGAGGATATCATTAGGTTTTTCTCTTCTCAGGAGTTCATTAACAAGTTAATGAATTTCACCTGCCAGTTGCAAGTACCTGAGCTACTTGTGCTTTCTCATAGATAACATGGAGAAGAAAACACAAACAAACAAAAAAAACCTTACTGGAAATGCTCCTATCAGGAAACCACAGGTTAGATTGAAAAATACAGTCCCCTCGCAGGTGTCCTTGGGTTGGGACCTGATTTTTCCTCAGTCATGTTACTGGTGTGGTCTTGTATGTTGTTGGAGAAACAGAAAGGAGCACTTTGTGTCTGAGGGGATTGTTTCTGTGAGCTTCAAGACACCTGTATGCTTCATCACCCTCCATGAATTAACAAGAAGAGTTGAACTTAGAAAATAGCATATTCGTGAAACCAATAATATATTCAATCTCTATCTGCGTGAGACAGATTGTAAAAGCAGATCCAGGTTGTTCAGATTTGCTCAGTTAGAAAATTAAGTGACATCAAGCCTAACCTTTTTTAATATAAAAATTACCAAAATAGCATTCTTATTACTTGCTAACATCTTACCTTAGACCATCCATTTTTGTAAGTTAAGCAGTACATGGTTAATTCTTGCCAAGGAAAGTGCCAAGGAAGATTTAAATATGAAAGGAAATGTTATTCATCCAGTAAGTACAATCCTCTGGCTGACTTATTACTAGCAATAAAAAAATATCCCACTCACTTTGGAGAATCCTTAACATGGCCTTAATTTTAGACTGTCTCAGATCTAGTTATTTTCTGGTGAATCAATACCCTGCGGAGTACCATTTGTGAATGCAGGAGTTCCACGGTCTGGTCCAAATCATGGTTCAAAGGGAACTTGGCCTATGTATGTAGTTAGGTGTCCACAGAGAACAGGAATGTTTGCCTGTCCACTTCTCAAAATCCTGGCTCTTGTTGGTACTTGCTACATGCCTAACCTGGATGTTTTGTCAGCTTCAGGTTTATCGTACTGCGTTAAAACTGAGCTATATTGTTACTCTTTCAAAAGTGGTTTGGTGTGGCTAAAATGTAATCAGTAAATACACAAACAGCTGAAGTAATTTTTTCGAAGATATTTCCAAGGAAAAGCATCTATTTTCCATGTAAAATTAATTAGTGTAATATAAAATACATAGACCCAGAAGTCATGCAGTTATATACACTCAATCTTAATTCTACCTTTTATCTAAAAAAATAATAATAATTAAAAAAAAAAAAGTATTGGAAACCACTTATTTCTTGCTCACACTTTTACTCTGTCCCTTTGCTTCCCTCCGTGTCTCCTTGGTTTTGCTGCATTGTGTTTAGAGATTGAGGTTATCCCGCTATCAGAATTTATGGTGCTCTTTGTCTATATGTTGGTACCCACCTGTTGCCCACCATGTGCCCTCTTTCATGTCATCTAATGACACATGACATGGATGTTCCTTATCACGTAACCGTGTACTCACCACACACCCAGAAGTACTTGTTCATGTTCTGTGGGCTGATGGTGGGGAAGCAGCTGAGTGATGCGAGAGGAATCAACATATTTGTAGCCTGTTTGCTGCATGCTTTTGATGCTCCCTGCAGAAGGAAGGTGACAGAAATTACAGTGCTGACCTGGACGGTTGTCCCAGTAGGTTATATGCTACCCATGAGACCGATATCTGACTGTTCAGCTAATAAAAAAATTAAAAAGTGCAACATGAAAGACCTGAAGTCATTGCAAAACTATGGTGTTTCTGGCTTGTGTTCTCCCCTCCCCTAGTTACAAGTAACCCATTTTTAACACTGACATCTTATTTGTTGGCAGTGTATCTGACTTCTTCCAAGCACTGAACTTCCTTATGACTTTTCCTATCACACATATTTCTTGCAATAGTCTTTTGTAAAATCCGATCATGCTATCTTTTAACTTTTCTTTAGAGAAACGGCATGTATTGAGACTCACTTTTATCCAACTCAACCCGTCTTCTAAAAAAGGAAGAATTGTCAACAGCCGTAAGGTCAACCCTGAAGTTTTCTGCAGTTCATTCTAGCATACAGCTTGCATTACCGTGTAGTATTTGTATCGCTTTCATGGCTCTTGAACCATTAGTCTATGTTTTTATACTGACAAGCTTATAGATTATTTGAGATGTGACAAACTCAGCGGGATAAAGTTGCAAATGATATTTTAAAGATATTTTAAGGCATATATACAAGACATTAGAAAGTTCAGTTTTCACTTTGAGTTTTGGTTCTATGCGTACTAATCATTACTGTTTGTATGAATTGCCTTTTAATTTACTTGTAAGAGAAATGCTAAATTAGCTCTTCTGGGTTACATGGCTTAATTTGAACTCTGCCTGCTGAGTTTGGTCCAGAGCTAATCCATTTGAGTACCTAACTTGAGCCAGGTCTTTAACTCTTTTGAGCCTTTCATGACAGTATTAAAGTATTTCCTTTGTATTTTTGTTGGTTTCTATGTATTCTCTTTATACAGCTTGGTTTTGGTAAATGATGTCAGGGAATGTTAGTCAAAAAATAAATAAACAGTCTCCTGTTATGCAAACTCCTTGGGAAATGATTGTCTTTCTTTCTGTCCTGTCAAATAAAAGAACTCTTAATGTAAGCTATCAAACAACTCTATTATAAACGTGCAGAATGAATTGGCAAGGAAAATTTTGCTACTTTGGGGAAAGAGAAAAAAACAGTGGGTCTTATAAAGGAAAGAGTACGCTATTTAAAGAGATGGCTGGGTTTTTCTTGTAGAGTATGATGTGGCAGTGACACCAAATGCAAGGCTTATGGTGTGCTGGGGAACAAGTGTGCTAATACTCTAGGTTGTGGGACAGATACTGTGTTCTAGCAAGGGAGGGGTAAGGGAGATAAAATCATGAGGAGTGCTTGCAAATGCAGCACCTGATGTTATCCGTAGAGGAGCTGCAAACTACTTCATAAAGTCCTGGGGAGCAGCAGCCTAACGACCTTTGGAAATAGTATAGCAGAGAATCACTGCAAGAAAAAAGTGTGTATACTTCTGCCAGATGTCTATGGAAATGTCATTAGCTAATACTGCAGTGTCCACTACGACAATAGATGAATGCTTATCGGTTAAGCCAGAGAGAGATAGGAAGTTACAAATAAAGATTTAGTTCAGATATGTGGTCAAACAAACATGATTTTAATTGTGCTAGATTTCCTGATGGTATATGGGCTATAAATTTACTTTGAGTTCCTTAAGCTTCCTGGTTATGGAGATCACAGTGATGTTCATGACCTGTTACAAGGATAAACAAGATCAAAAGAAGATTGTTTAAAATTGAATTTACGGTGGTTCAAATTGAGAATGTTACTTAAAAACAGCTTTGGAGTAGTTTCGTGAGTCCTTCTGTGTGAATTAATCTTTCAGAGTGAAACAAGGCAATTTCAGTCCTGAAAGGATTTTGCTGTGAAAGTAGAAAGTAATTTTAAAAAGGGGATGAAATGGAACATATAACTCATAACTCAAATTTAGCAGTAAATATAATGAAATTTAGACTGCAGATGTAATAGTTCCTCTAATAATTAAACAGTTTTTTTTACAAAGGGTGCAGAAAAATATTTTCTAGGTATTTAAGCTGAGATTTGAGCCAAGTTGGAATCAGGACACCTCTCATTAAAACATAATATTTTAAGTTGAAGGATAAACTGTGATGGAAGGAGAGAAATATATACTACAATATCAAATATCTAGTGCCAAGAGCAGATAGGTGCCAGAAGAAAATACTTCACATTAAAGATGAAAAGCACAGGCTTTTTGGCAGGGACAAAAAACCTTAAACATCAGATTAGGAAACTGAATGCTAAAAGAGGAAAGTAAATAAAACTCTCCAAAAATTACAACTTCATGGATTCACTGAAAGCAGGAAGAAATAACAAATGGTAAATTGTGACTATACAACTTCATTGCAACATGATTCTCCTCCAAGAATATAAAACCATAAAATACTATATATGATATTGAATATAAACATTTCAATACAATAATAATCTTTTTCTTGAAGTCTGCTCTGGATAAAAAAATAATAATAAAAACTTAATAAACAACACTTTCTCATACAGAAGTCCTTTTAAAAACAACAAACTCCACATAAAGGAATAATTACATTCACTGCCAGAGTTAAGGTGGCACACAACTTTCCATTTTAAGATGTTGCATTCCTTTTTGATTTCCATTGTAATATTTTTCTGTACTTTAATTTATTGGATTAAATTTTTCTGTGCTTACTACTTCTCAGACTTAATTATCTTGGAGAATTTCTGCAAATACTACTTTTCAGAAGAAGATTATGAGAAAACATGGAATTTAGCTAATATTCAGTTTTTAGCCATCCATGGAAGCAATTAAGGAGAAGTTTAAAGAAACAACTGTGACAAAACATGAAGTACTCAGAAATTTGTATTTTTCTGTCACAGGCATTTCAAATTAGAGACCTAAAATTGATGAAAACCCTAATGATTTGTATTAATTAATTTTTTCATTTCATGTCTGTGTTTGGCACAACAGTAGGCTGCTCACTAGGATGCTATGGAGAGAAACTCACTTAGATAACAGTAACATTTTTTACATTAGGAAAATAATTCTGCCTTCAAGGAGAAGTTGAAATAGTAAAACAAATTAAATAATAATAATAATGGGGCAATGTCCTGACAAATCAGTATCAAATGGTATTTTCAATATGTATTCTGTCCATTCTCTGTGAATCCAGGATAAAGTTGCAAGCAATTTGAACACACTGTATGCCATAATGTGTGTATATAAGAACAAAACTAACGGATAATTCTTATTTTGGCATTTAATAAACTCTGAATGCTAGAAAATTCACCCTTGTCTGTTCTTTTAGGTAGCATCTATCTCCAGTTCTCCTATCCTCTACGTGTTCGCACTCATTTGAATTTTTTTATTGCTATAAATAGTTTAAAACAACTAGTATTTGAAGGAAGATCTACAGATCAGTCAGGAAGCAGGCATGTGATTGAAAAAGAAGCTTATGACAGAGGCTTGGAAGAAAAAAACTAAACAACCTATTTCATGTGAATTGCAACAACATACAAATCACGAAGGCCTAGGTTTATGACCTTTCCATCCAGTCCAGACCCCCTTTTCATATATAGTTATGTACATCTGACCAATTTTAATAGTGTTGTTTACCACTTCAGCTGTTTTTTCTAACTGTACAGGGTAGCTACGCTATTTGCTGTCAAGACTAACATACATAAAAGTATAATGTTTTACTATTTAGTGTATATTAGCAGATAGAAATGGGCAATGTTAACACCACTAATCTCAAGTCAATCTCAAAATTCTCTTATAACAGCAAGAAGTTTCCATCTTTCTCTCTGCAAAATTGAGGTTGCATCATGCGTGCAAGATGCTCTGAGGAGTATCTTGGGGCACCAGGTGTTTTTCCCCTAACTGAATGGTGCAAGGCAAAGATCCCAAAGAATGCCTTTATGTTTTCACAGCAAAATGCTCTGTGGAGAACTGGCTCCAGTCCTAGAAGCAAGGTAACAGCACCAGTGGAGCCCTCTGCCCAAGGCAGAGCCCCGCAGTCTGTGCTGCTAACTAGCTCGGGTACAGCGCCGTGCTGACAGCTTACAACTTGGGATCGGTCTAAGTCCCGGCTGGTTCACAGATCTCTGTGTGGTCCTGTGTAGTGAGACATAACATGAGCTTCAATGACAAAAATCGGCTGTGTAAGCACTAGGGAAAAAAGGGTCTGTTTAAAACCTAAAGTATGGCAAATACAGGGTAGCTTTTCATCATTAAATATTAATGGAGGCAAGAGAAGTGTCAATTTTACAGAAGCGTGGCGGTATTTTACTTACTTTGACTACAGTGTTTATTCACGGTGTACCTTACCTTCCGCCCTACCCCAAATGGAAAGGTGACCTAGAGATTGGTGAAGAAACATGTAAAAAGACATGTACATGTATGTGAAGAGAAGGAGAAATAACTTTTCATGTTATAAACAAGGAGTAAAAGTCACATCCCAGCTGACAGCAGCTGAGAAATTGAAGTTCTTTCAGTTTATTTGCAGCAGTAGTTAAAAATAGATTTGCAAATTCAGACTGGAAATTCTTCTTCCCCCAGAAAATAAATAAAGATACATCACAACATGGACAAGTCATTTTCAATTGCTTTTTACCCAAATATACAGTGCTAAACCTCAAGATGTCTGAGGTAAAGATTCAAAATCAGGAAATGAAAAGCTGAACAACAAAATGCTAAGGTCAGACAGGATCAATCTTGTCTTATCCCTTCTCTTTCATACTGCTGCAGAGTGTATAGGAGTGGGGTGAAATGTGTTGATGCTGGACTGTATCATTAGTAACAGTCTATTATTTACAATTTCAGCCTAGAAGCCTCGGAAAGTATTTTATCACTTGATCTTCAAACCAGTGTTTGTAACTCGTCGGCCTCTCTCCGTTTTATGAGCATTTGTACTGCAGCTGCATTGAGAAGCCCTAGAGCAATGTAGTTAAGCTCTATTGAACTCTATGGAGGTTTAAAGATAAGGGAATTATTTCTGTCAAAGCTAACACGAAAAAATATATTTGCTGTTTCATAATTGCCAAATAGTGGCAAAGAAGCTTTTCCTATTATTTCCTTTTATTCTATTCTTGCAATTGGAACCTAGTCCTGCATAAGCGAGGGCTACAAATCATCTTGAATTCTTGGGACTCTAGTCTCAAGGGTATGTTGTCCTTTACAGAGGACATGGGCTTACTGTACATTTGCTGTTACTATAAACAACTCCCAATTAAAATGCTTCACATAAACTTGGTACATCCGCGTCTCTTAGTCACTGGTCACACAAGCAGGGCTCTTTATATGCTAGTGGGTGTGAACTAGCAGAGTAAAGGCTTAATTTGGATCAGTACACCTAAAAAGCATTGATCCCGCTCTCTTCTTAGAGATCTGAGAAACCTGCAGTATTTTCTGGAAGCTTTTCCAGCTAGGTTCCTTCCTGCTTAAATTTAAAGCGAGAAAGAGAGAGAAATGTACTTTCTTTTGGAAGGGAGGCTTCTTCCTATCTGAACCATCTCTCAGGAGGAGACTCTGTCAAAGACTGAAAATCTGTCATTTGGAATGACAAAATATTGTGGCAGCAAAATGTTCAGTGAGCGTTTATGTGGGGGATTACAGGCTGGCAGAGAGAACGGTTTTCTAAGGCAAAGGAACTTCCAGAGCTGACCCTGCCAATGACAGTTTGAAGGCAAAAGTAACTTGATTCACTCTAAAGATGAACCAAAATTCTACTCAAAAGGCAAAGCAAGAAGAGGAATGTGCTGCTTCTACAAAGAATTTGTTATGGAGCTGTAAATTCAAGAAATGCAATAATAATAATAATAAAAGCTGTTTTCTTCATGTCTGTTTTTTGCATATTCCTTTGTCAAAATTATACTGGGTAATTTATCAGGAGGAGACTAATCATCTGAATCATCGCTGAGATCTCCAGCAAAGTGTTAACCAGATGTTTAGAGGTTTTCCATTGGCCAGGCTCTTAGAAGCAAGGAGAAACGCCATATAGAAAGAAGCTTTTAGTACAAATGACAAATATCGTGTATTTCCAGTCCCTCAACAGGGACTGATCTTAAGCTTCAAAATATGGAATGGACAAATCAAGAGCTTGTGACAAACTCCTTTGGGTTCTTCTGAACTCAGCCACCCTCTGAAGCACCTCATTTTGTGAGATTTCCTAAAGAACAGCAACCAGCCAAAGTTAACTTGCTGTGCTCAGGCTCCTCAGCCACCCGGTCCCAAGGCATGTGGACAGTGCAGGTGCCTTCCTTTTGTTCTTCAGCAGGCTTGGAGAGATTTACTAATATGCCACACACAATGAGAAGAATGCTTAGACTTGCTCTGCCTTGGTGTCAGTGAGTCGCTTTGAAATTGTCCTTATTTCATGTCAGGCAAAATCTATGAACCTATGAAAATGTTTATTTACAAAATCTAAAACAGCTAATGTGGTTACAAAGGCTTATAGAGACCCAAATAACCGGAAAGAAGAAAATGGTATCCTGTCTATGTATGAAACTGGGTTCAAACCCCAGCAAAATCTGTACGATCTGACGGGTGGTAGATCCTTCCCTTCATCTGCAGGGGCCTTGGTGTTTGTGCACTCTTAATGTTTCAGTCACAAAGGATGAACTTGGACTGGAGAAGTGTGCAAGCTTTTTAAACCTCTCTCCTGCTCTTCTGGAATGGGCATGGCAATGAATTCAATTTTCTTCAAGTGTTTTGATCCTCAGTGTGTTTGGGAGAATCTACTTTCTCTGCACTCACAAGTGAATTCCTACCTTTGCAAATGTTACTGCCTTTTTGGTAGAGAAGATACAGCCCAAAGTACGGGATAAGTCTGGCCCATTTCCCCACACGGAAAAGCAAAGATCTCCGTGTAAGGCTTTTCCATGTACCGAGCATTGTATTTCACAGCCCCATGTAACCAAGAACTGTCCTATCTTGGATTAATTCACGTGAGTAGCTCTTCACTGAAGCACAAAAGTGGCAGTAATCAAATACTCTGGGGTGAGTGATCTAAACCTTGTCTTTGAGGAATACCCTGAGAGGACTGTAAGCTCTGAGCTTTTGTTTCACCTATCAGTGATCCTGGCGTTTAAAAGTCTCTTACTGCATTTCCTTGTTGAGTTACTACAGGAAAGGATGCATTATTAATGTTTGAGTCTGCTTTTCACCTTAAAAAGATATTTTCCAAAAAGCAATATAAAGAAAAAAGTCACAGAGTTGTCTTCATATCCCCCAGATCTGTCGAGAAACATAGTTTGAGTACCTATGTTAATGATATGGCCCAGGAAGGCTCTGCCTTTCTCTTTTACTTTGCAAACAATTTGTTTTCCAGATAGGTTTTCAAAAAATGATTGTCAAAAAGTCATTGTTGGTCATTTCTTTGATGCTTACTACAAAATGACGTTTAAAATGTGTCTTCAGTAATTTCTGATGTAGAACGATCAGCCCTTGGGAAAACCTATCTAATATTGTCACAATGGTACAGCTGTAACTGAGCAGGTTTCAACCTACTTTTTTTAGTTTCTCTGAATCCCTTCCCTTCCCTTCCCTTCCCTTCCCTTCCCTTCCCTTCCCTTCCCTTCCCTTCCCTTCCCTTCCCTTCCCTTCCCTTCCCTTCCCTTTTTTCTTCTGTGTGTCTTTAACTTTTAAGGAACAATCAAAAGTCCTGTTCTTCATCCCACTTTAAAGGTAAAAGAAGTGAATGTCCTGATAAGGATGTCTTGGCCCTCTGAGTTTATATTTTTATTTTACCATCTCTTTGCTATCTTTTATCTTGTAAGGCTTTGTTCTCAATAATGTGTTTCCCATAAAATGATTAAACTGATATTAATAGAAACAAATGTATATTATTCTTCATCAATAAAAAGTGCGTGGCATCTCCTTAGAGCGGAATGCCAAGCCAGGTGTGTTTGACACTGCCACCACCTTACAGCAGTATCATTGTAACAGAACATTTTTCTGTTGTTGTCTCTCAGGGTTTTTTTCCTCCCTTAAGCTCCCAGAAATTCTGCCACTACATCTGCCCTACGTGCTAGCAGGGCAAGCATGGAGCATTTACCTAATGTAAACATTCTCCTTGAAGCTACGTCCCACCAAAGCAAAAGCCTAGCTTGTGGAAGCACGCAGGCCTTTGCTTTGTTATTTGTTATCATTTCAGGGAATGCCTGACAAAAAGGGATTTATCTCTATAATATTCCACCTCAAAAACTGCAGTAGACAGACAAAACCCTTGTTCTGCTTGCTGCAGCCACAGCTGTAATCTGACAAGGGATTTTTTTTTTTCCTTCCTTCCTTCCTTTCTTTCTTTCTTTCTTTCTTTCTTTCTTTCTTTCTTTCTTTCTT